>JAJHZJ010000453.1:9830601-10005601 GCA_023548195.1 Bettongia penicillata ogilbyi
AGAGAGAGAGAGAGAGAGAGAGAGAGAGAGAGAGAGAGAGAGAGAGAGAAATAAGGAGAGCAGGAGTTCATAACTATTTTGGTTTATAGTTTATGGACTTCTTTGTTAGTCTGGTGAATCCAATGGACCCCTTCTCAAAATAATGTTTTTCCAGGCAAAAGCTAGAACCTAGGATTACAAAAGAAACCAACTATATTAAAATACAGGTAGTAAAATATTTATTAAAACAAGGACACAAATTTCAGGCTAAGAACTCCTAAATTGTGTGAATCAAGAAGGTTTCTTGGAGGAGATGGCTTGTGAACTGAGTTTTCAAGCAAGCTAAGGATTCTAGTTGGAGAAGGTGACTTTATAGGCTATTCAGGGTATGAGAACAATCTTTGCAAAGTCCTGGGAGACCGATAATGGAATATGAAATTTGGGGAACAGCAAGTAAACCATTTTGCCTAGAACATAGAGTGTATGAGGGAAATGATGTGACATTAGCTGGAAAGCTGGGCTGGAGGCAAGTGGAGTTGAGGAGATTTTGTGTTATTCTAGAGCCACAGAAGAGTTTTGAGTAGGAACATGGTATGGTTAAGCTGATACCTTATTTTGGCAACTGTATGAAGAAGTAATTCATAAAGGGGGACATGGTAACTGAGAGCTCACTTAGGAAGCGTTTTATAATTCTCTAGGCCAGAGATAAGGAAAGTCTAAACCAGGGTGAATACCAGGGCAGAGGAAATAAAATGAAAGAAGACATCTTTGCTTATTTGTGGATAATTGGATCTTTTGCAATAATTAGATGATCCCTCCTTCCCCTTGCCCACAGAGTGACAACCATTGCCCAGGTGCACAAAACAATGTTATATCATGAAGTCATGCAGGTAAACACACTAAGTGCCCTTAAATGATGACCTGAACCTAGTCAGCAAAATTTTATAATTTCTCCAGAATAGATTGTAGTATTTATCCTTCATTCTCAAGGAGGACCATGACATCAAGATGATGACATGGCTTGCAGTTGACTTTGATTTGAGTGATACTCCAGAATAGAAGAACTTTTAGTATTGGCTTTTTTTTTGTCTTTGTATCCTCAGAGTCTATCACAGTACCTGACCCACAGAGCATGGCACCTAATAGGTGCTTAATCACTTGTTGTATTGAACTGACTCTTGGCACAAGCCACTGTGTCAACCTCTGAGGCTTTTGCCTTCAAGGAACTGATAGTATCCTAGGGACAGACTTACTGAGAGCCATGAGGGTGGGACACGGCTACCACATCTGTGTTCACATTGGTGGGCAATCAGCGTAGAGAAGTCCCTATACTAATTCAGATCAACAACTGAGGAAATAAAAAAGAAGGCAAAACTCAAGTCCCTGTCCTTAAGAAGCTCACCTTCCAATGGGGGATGCAACATGTAAAAAGTTATTTACATACCTGATTTGTATATCATAAATGGAAAGTAATCTCAGAGGGGAAGCACAAAAATATACCAAGGTTCTAATGGTGTAAAAAATAGAAGATAAATGTAATGGATGTGTGTGAAGTGCTGTGTACTTGTATCCAAAGGATCCAAAAAAGACTAAGTTGGGTTACAGAAATGCTATGATTTAAACTTACTATGATGTCACTTGGAAGTGACCTGGTACAGTGGTAATTCACTGGCTCTGGGATTAGGGAACCTGGGTTCAAATCCCACCTCTGGTGACCCTGGGCAAGTCATACTCCTTTTCCCACCTGAAGTTTCCTTGTTTTTAAGATGAGTGGGTTGGATTAGGTGATCTCTGAACTACCTTCTAGATCTGCAATCCTACATTCTTTGTTAGTGTTGTCTGATTATTTGAAGGACAAATAAATCATGACCATTCCCTTGGAATCAAAACTGAATTTTAAATCGTGGCATTTCTTGAAATTTTTAAGTTACTTATCCTTTCTCTACCCAGTTACTTCAAGTCAATGACCTCACCTAAAGGATGACTGTCCAACATGGTAAAAAGCAGAAACTAAGGGATTGCATGTGTGAAGGAGGGTTATTGATTTTCATAATAGAAAATAATTCATTTACACACCAACTCTAAAGAACAGGCAGATAGGGGAGGGCTGGGTGAGAAGGATAAGATGCCAATCAATCAACCGTCATTGATCACCTGCCCAGAAAACATCTCTTCCAAATACAGCCCAAATGGGTTGTCACCACCCAACAGAAAAGAGGTTAAATCAACAGGCAGTATGGTAGCTATCCTTCTGGTGCCCATCATGTGTCCCCCCATCCCAATGGCTGGGAAGCCCAGGGATGTTGCAGGACAGATCCTCCCACAGCCAGGCCCCAGGCCCCCTTAATTTAATCTCCTTCCCCAAAGAGGAACAGCATGTGAAAATGGACGCTCTCACCCTTGTAATCAGCTGGGCTGTGTGCACAAGGGCAGCAGTCTCTGGTGCCTCATCTGTGAACTAATCTTTCATTTCATAGGAGATCTTTCCATATCAAACAACACAAATGACTTAATTTGCATGACAGGATTTGTAACGGGGCGAATCCGGTGTCAAAGTCGATTAAAGATTACACCAGAGAACTGTCATAATCAGGTCTCTAATGAGCCTAAATAGGCCCAGGAAGACTCCTCCTTTCGCCATTCTAGTTGTGTATCAAAGGGACTGTGTTTCTTTTCATCGATGAGCCTGGACGCAAGTGTGCCCAGGACGCCCGACGTGGAGCGAAAGTCATGTCAGCCTGATTTCAGAGGGAGAGGAAAAGAAATAATAAAGCAAACAACACTTCGCAAATGACATTGCTTGCTATAAGCCAACGTTTGAAGCCCTTAATTCTTCTAATCTGCAAAATCGTCAATGCTAATGGGTTTTTGCCTTTGTGTGAGTTGATGCATAGGAAGAAAAACCCTAATGAGCTGCCTGGGCTGTGTGCTTACAGATACCTGTCAAATGTCTGTCATCTTAGCCAGGGCTCAGGCATTCTAAAGAAAGTAAGAAGGAAGGCGCGACAGTATTTGTACAAGCATTTTCATGCTAAAATGGCTCAATTTTCCTCCTGTCATAATTTCATTGTATCTGGAAGTCAGAAAAGCTTAACCCTTTCCCAGTCGAGGCCTGTGCAGGTGGATTGTGGAGCAGAGCCTGGAGAACCAGCCTTGCTGCCACTGGGGAACCAGCCCTATTTGCAATCTCCTCTGACTCAGTGAACTGTTTGTTTAGGGCAGGGGAATTACTGATGTTTAAGAAAGTGACAACCAATGATTTGGAGTCACCACTTTGCCCCAAGGAGGAGGGGACAGTTGATGAAATGGCAACTCTCCAAGACTGACCCATCTTCCCCTGGATTTCATGAATAAGTGTTTTTTGCTTTCCTTAGTTAATATTTCCTTGGAACTGTTGTTTGGTGGAAGAGAACACCAAGGCAGAGAGGTCAATAGTTTACAACCTCCTTGTGCTGGCTCTCCTCTTTGACTCTAGGAGGCAGCCACTGTAAGAGGATCTGATTACACAGGCACCTGCAGGCAAGCTTTGCCCAGGTGAAGGAAGCAGGAGGCAGGGAGGCAGGGGCAATCCCATGACCTGGATTTCAGGAGAAATCAGCCAGAAAGATGCAACAGCAGTCGAAACTGGCAAGAGGAAAGCCATGAAGCCCAGTTGGGCTTCTCTGCTCTTCCCCTCCCCCATTCCAAATTGGGAAAAGTCCAAACATTCCTGCTTTCTATGTTGAAACTCTAGGCCACATTCTGGCCTGAACTTTTCAAGGAAGAAAGATGAACGTTCACCTTTATGATCTTTAAGTATGTGAAGGCCTATACCTATAGATCATCAGTTTTAGAGCTGGAAAGGATCTTAACCCAGTCCTTTAATTTTATGGATGAGAAAAGAAACAGACCAGCAAGACAGTGCCTTGCCTGAGGTCACACAGACAACTGGGACTCAAACTCCTATACTCTCATTCCAAGTCCAACTGCTCTTTCCAGCACAACAGTGTGTTCTTTTTTGAGTTGATTTTGTTCTCTTTGTAGTCAAAAAGACAGTCACCCTCAGAGGGAAAAGATCTACATCCAACTCTGTCCTCCGATACATGGAGCTGTGTGACTGCAGAGAAGTTACTCCATCTCTTAGTGATGACTGAGTGGCAGGGGCCATTCTGCATTGGTCGAGGGTGTATATTTTCATAGGAAACTTGTGTTTTGCTCTACCAATGATCTCACAGGTCCATTTGCTCTCCCCCCAAATAATAATGAGGGTAAAAATGAAGCAGCCCAGGCTTTCCAGGCAGTATCCCCATTTGTATGCTAGATTGACATATAAGAGTGTCTGGATTAGAACCCTATCTATCTTTTACCACCTCAGTGATGCTGAGCATTGGAAAATTCTCTTAAATATCCATAGGAACTCCCTGAGTGGAGGGAGATCTCATATGCATGAAATCAGCAAACCCAAAGGTAGAGGAGGATGGATACAATTTTGGAGTCAGGAACCAGGACTAGGATTCTGAATTCAGGATTTGATTCTCTACTCTCCTGCTGCTTGGCTGGGCAAAACTAGGGATGCCTGTTAGGGAGAAATCCTTAGAGCTTTGAGGGAGAAAATAGATAAGATGAAACCTGAATAATGCATTTTGTGAAAACATGCAATCACACTTTTAAAACATCCAATTTAATTTTAAAAGTATTTATTGAGTACTTTCTGTGTGCCAGTCACTGGGGATACAAATATAAAATTTATCCTTGATTTCAACAAGTATTTTTTACACATTGTTTAATAAAAACCATTCATTTTTAAAAAATGCAAATCATTTTAAATAAAAGCTGCTCTTCGGTGTTTATAAGTTCCTTGTTAGTCTCCTTTCCTCCCCAAACTTCTTAGTCATGTTACAGTAGTTGGGTTTTCCTCTCAAGTGAAATTTGTAACATCCATTGTCTCTACAGTTAATAGTCTATGGAAGGTGACCTATCTTCAGGATAAAGAATTGGGACATTTTGGTGTCTTGTTATGACATGTTGTTTCCAGGGAGGGTTCTCTAGATATTTAAACTCTTCTAAGCAGCTTTTGGGCAGGTGTCACAAAGCAGAATATTTCATTCCTGTTTGAGCTTTCTTTGTAAATGGAATCTCAGGCACTGACTGAGCTTTTAGGAACAATGATTTAGAGTTGGAAGGACCCTGTGAGGCTATCTGATCTAACCCACTCTTCTTACGTATAAGGAAACTGAGGCTGAGAAGGGAGTAACTTGCCCAAAATAGTAAGCACCAGAAATGGGTCCTGAATCCAGAACTCTAGAGTCAACACTCTTTGCCTCTCCTTTCCATGCAGCCCCTTGAATTTGGGGGCTGTCTCCACTCCTCTTGATCTATATCTGGTCACTGGTCCCAAACAGCTCGGGAGGTGAGAGTGAGGCTGGTGGCTTCATACAGCCCTGCCTCACTATAATCCAAGTCACTCAAATCATGACTTCACCTCCCTGACATCATGGTCCTCTTCGAGAATGAAGGGTAAACAACAACCTTCAATTCAGAAACCACCTTTAAGGAAGCCATTAGAGCTGGGATGGTTGTTCACAAGGTCCATTGTGATGTCAGAGAGGAGCTCATTATGACATCATGGAGGAATATTCCATCCCAGGGCTGCAGGGAAGGAGAAGAAGCTTGGCAAAATCTCCTTCCTCTTTCTTCTTCCAGTGACCATTGGTCAAGCAAACTTCACTCACTTCAGTCAAATGACATGAATCAAATGACATGGCACTTTCAGATCAGAAAAATTGAGACAAAAGCATGAGAAAGAAGGAAGGCGAGAATATTTAGGGCCTACATGGGGCCCCAAAGTGGATGTCTTCATGAAATGCCAAGATAAATCATCACGTGATTTAGAAGTGAAGATGACAATTTCCCGAGACCATGTGCTCCTTCTCCTGTCTCACTTACATCAACAGATATTCATTGATTGAGCACATGGAGCAGGAGCAATGTTGGGAACTAGAAGAGGGAATATAATATATCAAAAGATGAATAATCACAAAGTCTGCTTAAAGTAGCTTGACAATAGAAAAACCAGAGATGCAATCCAGTCAACATTTATTGGGCACTAAGGATGCGAAGAGAAAGAAAAAACAGTCCCTCAAGGAGCTTATGTTCTAAAGACCACAAAAGGCAAATGAGTAGGCAAATACAAATACATACACACACATATGCACATACACATACATATATATATATAAGTATATGTGTGTATTCATACATATGTACACATGCATATGTGTGTATATATACATATATATGTATACATGCACAGCAAATGAATAGTAACTGCATTCCCAGGAGGCCTATGGTTAAGAGTTTTCAAAAATAAAGGCAGCTAGGTGGCACAGGGAGAAAGGAGCTGGACTCAAAAGACCAGATAGGGCTGAATTCCAATCCTGCCTTGGTTACTTATGTCTGCCTTGGTTTATCATCTGTTAAATGGGAATAATTAATAGCATCTACCTCACAGAGTTGTTCTAAGGATTATAAAAATTTACAAATCCCAAAGTACTGTGTAATGTTAATTATCATCCTTGTTATACTTGACAAATGCTTACTTTGTAGTTGCATCCCTAGGCCTAGCAGAGTGCTTGGCATATCTTAGGTGCTTAATACATGCCTGCCAATTGATTTCTTATTTGTTAGCACTTACTAAGTGCTTCTTTCTTTGAATGGAATGGCAAAGGGCTTTTGGGCAGGAGCTAGTTCTTAACCCCGAATAGGGAGCTCACTGACTACATGCAGGGCCCCTTCCAGTTCTCCACTCCCAATCTCATGTTCCGTCAAAGTTGAACACTCCTCCTTACTTTAAGCAAGAGTGAGTTTTGCCCATCTTGTATTTCGAGTGGAAGTTGAAGACCTGTTATCTTCTAATAATTTCTTGGACTCCAGGACACGCACTTGTGAAGGTAGAAGGCTTCTGCCTCTTTGGAAAACACTGGCTTTTCCATTGATGGATCAGTTGTTCCTGGGGGAAGAAACACTTGGTGTGAAAGCATTGATAAACATGATGTGCTAATCACACGTACTTTTCTGGGGGGAAATCCCCTCTGTATTAATCATCCTCTGCTGCCCTCCCAGCCTGTTCTTTTATGTTGATTCTCCCCAACCCTCCCCCCCACCCGACCGTTGTGTCTGGGACGTATATAGCTTTCATGCCATACGGAGCACTGAGCTGGCCACCATTAACATACAAACTTTAATAACACACATTAGCCATCCAGGGGCAGTTTGGACTCAAATTTCATCCACTTTCCAATATGAATAATTCAACACCTCTGTCCAATTGTTCTTGCAACGCCTGTGAGACTAAATACTGCCCTCCCCCCCCAGCCCAGCCCTCTCTCCCTCCCCCCCATCCCAGCAGTAGTCAGGTTCAGTTTTTTTGCAGATTAGTGGAATTACCATGGATGTTTCCGAGTAAATTTTGCTTGCGATCCTAAGCTTGCCTCCCCCCAGCTCTGAGCTCTGACCCAGTGGCTACACCTCTGATCCTCCACACCCCAGAGGCTGTCACAAGTCTCCCTCCTTCCCAGGAGCTGAACACACAATAGAGAATAGGTCCTGACTGTGAGGTTGAGCGGCCATTATTAACCCTACCAGCTGCTCCTGCAGGGGGCCTTCTGGGGCTGAATGTCCTTTCTCTGCGGAGGCCCTCATTTCCACTAATCTAACTATTGTTGGGTAGGAATGCTGACAGGAGAAAAGAAATTTTTCTTGTGTCCATGCAAGTGTGTGTATCCATGTGTAAGTGAAGGAAGAGTGAAGGCTAATTTCTATAGTTGGCATGAATGGAGGGATTGGGAAAAAAACCTAGTTAAAATGTGTTTACTTGCTTAAAAGGCTCAGTCAATTTAAATCATTTCACTACTGTGCTCTATTTTTTTTTTTTAGGAGCAAAAAAAAAAAGGGAAAAAATGGTTACTCTTATAATTTTCTTTAGTTCCCCGGAGATGTTTGGGCATGTTGTAGACTTTCTAAATTCAATGCTGGGGGAAAAATTAAATTGGATTTTTCTAAATCCTAGCATAAAGTTACATGAACACAGAATTACTCACTTCTAATGGACCTTAAAAAATCGAAAAAGAACTGGTTATACAGGTCACACATACTTCCTTCAGATAATCTACATGCCACTCTCAGGGACACTTTTGGCTTTCTCCTAGTAAGAAAAGCAAGAAAGGTAGAAACTCTTCTTATTGTCTTTTAGGGTAAGAAAGGAAAGGAAAAGGACACACCCCACAGTTTCTATGGTCATTTTTGTTCTCTGGGAACCTTGTGGTTCAGTAAAGGAGTGAGATTTTTCTACTATAGAAGAGATGACTTAAGGATGGTCCCTTACATACAGATCTGATCAGCTGGTCACTTGGGAGCTCTGATTTCTTAGAGGAAGTCAAACAGGTGACAAGTATGATCCAAGTTTTAATTACATGGCAAAAACTCACACCATATCTGTTCACTTGAAAACTGTGCAATTTTGCTCTCTGAAAATGTCATTTTCCACTTGCTACAGAGCTGGATACATAGAGACATTCCTAAATGCTGTTTTCCATTTTTACCATTTGAGAAAGTTCAGGAAAATACAACAGTTGGTCTATTTCAAATCAAATTAAGAATAATTCAGGTAGAAATGTATTTTCTGCGCAATTAGACTCCATCATCGTAGGGCAAATGTCTGATATCATAAAGTGCCATTCTGCATCTGGTCCTGTGTCTAGACTACTGCAATTACTGGGCCTTACAAGAGCAGCAGCACAAGAGAACACGGCTTACAGGTTTTCCTGATTAAAATGCCACATTCTCTATCTTTGCCCTTTTATTGCCTAAATCATTTGATTGGGAGAAAATAAATTTAATTTAATGAAGTTGTACTTTTCCATTTTTTTTTCCCACAAACATATAAGTGGTCAGTGCTGAGTCTGTTTTCCAAAACGTTAGAAGCAAATGCTCCAGTGCTCAGTGCATTAAAACAGAATGTGGCCAAAATAATAATGCTTATGAACACTTCAAAAAACCAAAAACCAAAAAATGAAATGCCACCAAAAAAAGCCAACGAAAAACAAAACCCCAAGCCCCTTGTCCCTCTACCAGCTTTCATAAAGAGAAAGATGGCCCCCAAATGGTGCCAGAGACCACAGAGACAGAGTAGAAGACCCCAGACATCAAAACTGCAGAGCCAGAAAAGGTTCACAAACAACTTTCCTGAACACAGCCCATTGAGATGGGGAATACAAGGGCTGTTATCCCCATTTGACAAAGGAAGAAACTGAGACTCAGAAAAGTGATATGCCTAAAGGCAGAGTCATGCTCAAAGGCCAGTACTCTTTTCCTAAAAAGTCATCTGGCAGAACTACACCATTCTCCCAAAGATTTGGCAATGACTTTCTTATCTAGCCTGAGAAATCAGTTTTTTGTGCCAATTTTTGGAGCATGTGAGAAACTGAAAACACTTGTCACTAGGCTGCAATAAGCAGCTGGAAGGGTTGGATATGTAGTTGTTAGATTAGTCTATTAATAGGTTCCTGTTTTGTATTTATGTGTGTATGTATGTGAGTATGTATGTGTATACATATACACTGTGGATATACACACACATATGTCTTTTGGATTGGGACTGCATGTAGACAATGAGTTTGGCTCACAAACGAGTAGTAAGAAGAACTTAAGTTACACAAATGTGATTCCTAATGACTCCTGTCACAATTAGAGAAGAATAAAAATGACCAGTACGCTAAAAGTCAAGGGAGAAGTGGGCAAAAATAAGACCAACCTACTACCCAAGGTGACTTGTACTCAAGAGGTAGAATCTGGGTATGTGTGACCAGAAATGGAGGTTGGGTGATCCTAGAAATATTGGATAGCAGATGGTGGGAAGCATTCCAGATCGGGGAGGTTGACACACAGGTCCCAGACGTGCTCGTAGAAAGTCAGCATTCAGAAATTCACTGGAAGGGAGAACAAAGTAGAGAACTCAGGGATCCTAACTGTAGATCCTAAAAATAGATATTGGATGGATGGCTTAAGAACCCACAAGAATCTACAAGATCTTGAAAGAACCTGAAGAAGGCTTCTAGTGAAGGGGGTGAATTGTCCATGGAGAACTTTTGTAAAGACACAGACAATAAAGAATCAATGAATGAGTGAATGAACAAATGAATAACTGAATGGAAAAGCATTTGATAAGCACTTACTAGTGCCAAGCCCAGAGTAATTTCCAGAGAATCCAAATATAAAAGTCAGACAGTCCCTGACCTCAAAGAACTGACATTCTAAAAGGGAGTGCCCACTAATATACGGTAGTGGCAACCAGGGGGTGGTATTTGGATTTGAAAAATTAGAGAAATGGTGAGTAGAGCCATGGGTAAGTAGATTGGTATATGCTTTCTAGGATCCATGGCAGTACTGATTTGACTATGGTTCCAGAACTAGAAAAAGCAGATTGGGAAGAAGGGTATATGTGTGGTGGCAAGGTGATTGGGGTAAAGATGATCAGGAATCCTGCCTAGATGTAGTGGGTCAAATGGGA
This sequence comes from Bettongia penicillata ogilbyi, assembly GCA_023548195.1. NCBI lineage: Eukaryota > Metazoa > Chordata > Mammalia > Diprotodontia > Potoroidae > Bettongia > Bettongia penicillata. Next base: position 9,841,127 of record JAJHZJ010000453.1, read on the forward strand.
CACTCACCAAGCAGGACAATGAGGCCCCAAAGCAAGTTCTAGGGGAAAAGTTCTCCAGGGAATGGTCTCTTTTTTGGAGAGGGGAGAGAAGCAATGTGAGTGGCAGTGGTGTATTGGTTAGAACAAAGGACTTGGCATTAGAAAGATATGAGTCTGAATCCTACCTTAGACATTTAGTAGCTGTGTAACCCTGGGCAAGTCACTTAAGCTCTATGTCTTTTTGCTTGATTGTAAAGTGAGGGAATTAGACATTTAAGCTCTCTTTGAGCTCTAAGTCTATTATACTATGAATAAGATGGTATAGAGATTCAGTTTATGCACTGGTGGAAAGAGTGTTCACCTACAAAAACATAAATCCATATATGTATATATATATATATATACTTACCATAGGGAAAATAGATTTATATTTATATTTCCTAATAAGAGCAGATGCTAGATATTCTCTGAATGATCAAAAGAGAGGTCACCTGGTTCTCTACTTTGCTTTCCCTTCCAGTGAATCTCTAATTGCTGACAATCTATGGCTACGTCTGGGACCGTTGTGTAAGGCTTCCATCTTGGGATGACTCCCTACCCCCAAGAGACACCAGCATCAAAAGGTAGTGGAGATAACCAGCCATGACTTTCTCTCCCTGAAGCGCCCTTTCTCCAGATTCTGTTCTCCCCCTTTCCTTTCTTCTCTCTGACATGGGTGTATGAGCATAATGTGGACATGCAGGAGGGACTGAAAGAAAAATCATGAATAGTGATCCCAGCAGATGACAATTATAAAATGGAAATGTACAAGAAGAGCACCAGATAGCATTGAATATGCAAACTGGGTCATTGTCTATGCTAATGAGTGTGTAAATGAGCATGCAAATGACCATACACTCAGGTTTTCCATGGCTGGGTCCAAGAGTATGTTATAGAGAGCTGGGCTTGGAGTCACAAAGACCAATACATTTGTATGAGCTGGCGATCAAGTCATGTTACCTCTCGCTACCTCAATATACTTGTATGTAAAAGACAGATAATAATCCTGCTGTACACACTTGGCAGGATTGCAGTGGGGCTCAGACAAGATAATGTACATAAAGTGCTTTATGAACTTCAAAGTGTTATAGAAATATTAGCTATTGTCGCTATCATTGTTATCATCTCATATTGCGTACTGGTGATCTTAGTAGAGTCTTATGGAAAGCCTACACTGCAGCCCTAAGACATCTTAGGACTTGCATCACTAACTTAAAAAACACAGGATTGGATCTGAACATTTCATGTAACTGGATGAATGAAAAGTTAATAATTTCACTTATTCCATAGTCATGCAGATAGATACCCCTTTTGCTATATAATGGCAAACTTAATTAAGAACGTACACTCAAGACCCAACTGGCCTCTGACAAGCCTGAAACTACAGAGGCTTAAAGGGCCCTTATTACAGAGACTTTGACTTACCAACATTCCACTTATGGAGAGCCCCTACATGGCAGTGACTTTTTTTGCCCTGCCTGGTCCAACAAAGCCAACCACTGCCTCTTCCGTCCCCTGAAACTTCTGTCAGCAACTTTCCTGTGTTACTAACTCTCCCCTAGAAACAACAGGATTGACCAGCTGAGGAGCCTCCTCTGTTACAATATAAACTCGTTTCCAATAAGGATTTTGTCTTTCATTGTATTGGGATCCACAGTGCCTAATTTGGTGCTTGGCACATAATAGGCACTCAACAACCACTCATCTAACAGTGGTTTCCGAGGGACAAAGCTCCAAAGCTACTTTTGAATGCTTTTTTCTCTCCATGTTTGGTAGTCCCTCCATGAACGCTATGGATGCTCCTGCTTGCTTTTCTTTACCACATACCATCTCCTAATTCTACCTTGGTACAAGGCTGTGTGCCACACTTGGAATGCTCTCCTTCCTCCTTCCTCACAGCTCCCTGGTCCCTTTGGGACTTTGCCCAAAGGCTACTTCCTTTAAGAGATCTTTCCCAATCCCCTCCCCCAAATCACTTAGCATTTATTTTGTTTATAACCTTTCTTTAGCTATACACCTGTTGTAAATCTCCCTTTCTACCTTCCAGGAGAATGTAAGCCCCTTGCTTGAGGGTAAGAAATGTCTCTTTTTTAAAATCTGTATTCCCATCCCTTGGTATCATGCCTGGCATGGAATAGTTCCTTAATACATGCTGACTAATGCATGGATTGACTGCAGCTATACTAAGGGATATACAAATGCTTGGGGATTCACTCTGGAAACATAGGTAGTACAATAGAAAGAACAAAAGGCCTGGGTTCAAATTCATCTTGGTTCTTTCTTTTCTGATTGACCTCTCTAGACTTCATTTTCCAAATTGTTGGATGAGATGACCTTTAGGGCCCCTTCTGGCTCTAAATCCTATGTTTTCTTGCATTCTGACTGCCAAACGATCATCATTTTAAAGTTGAGGTTTTCTGTATCCATTCTATAGGTAACCATCTACCTGCTGATGACAATTTTTGTTAATTCATTAAAGGAGCATTCAATACGGGATGTTCTCAGAAGCCTGAAAGATTCTATCACTTTCTCCGAATGAAGCACAAACTTCAGGCAGATCTTCAAATCTGTGAACTAGTTATTCAAATGTAATGATTTCTAAAGCTGAGGCCTGCATGGGGAAATCTCAAGGAGGAAGCAGGGAGTGCTAGGTGTCAAAACAAGAGAAACAGCACCTTTTAGAAGCTTCCCCGTCCCAACTCTTGCTCCCCTCCTTCTCTCTCTGTCTCTGTCTCTATCTCTGTATGTATGTATGTTTAGATAACAAAGATGCACATAAATAGATTCCTCCCAAGCAGGGGCTGCTTTGAAGGTCTTTGATCTGTTTATTTTATAATTAGCAAAAATGTCTGAGGCAATGATAGCCTTGTTGTACAGAAGGAGAGAGCCACGTAGCTGCTAGGTGAAAATGGGCAAGACCCTTAGCATCAAGGTTTCCTGAAGCAGCTCTCTAAGATGGAAAATTACAAATGAGTAGTTGATCTATATTAGAAGAAGGAGTTTCCACATTGGGGGTCTCTTATACTGATGAAATTACGAATCTGGGTTCAAAACAAGTCAAGGGGAATCTTGCTAAAAGTTTACATTTGATGCTCAGCTCAGGCTATAATTTTCCTCACTTTACAGTTGAGAAAACTGAGGGAGGCAACATTTCTGTGACTTGCCCAAGGTCACAAAGCTAGTACATATATAAGACTGGATTTAAACTTGGGTCTTTCTGACTCCAGATCTGTCAATCTACCCACCATGCCACCTAGCTACCCTAATTAGCCTTATGGCAGTGTGCCTCAGCTTCCCCATCTGTAAAGCAAGATAATTGGACGAGGATTTTTTATCAGGTACTGCCACCTTTAAAATTCTATGATTAAAGATCAAACTTGTACTCACAGGACTCCAAAATGTCATAATTCTCTAAGAAATTCATCTGGCTAATGATCTGCCTAGTCTAGTGAGGACCGCCATATTTTAAAAATATTTGTGAGAGTCAGAATGTGAACTAGGTCAAATTGACCAGCTCCAGGCTGGATGGATTCAGTTTAAGGAGTGTCTCTGCACTTTACAAAGTTGCACTGAGGATTCCCTTTTCCAACTCTCCCAGCATCTTATTACTAGGGCAGCAGCTCAGCATGGGGGCAGGGGAGTATTCTGGAAAGCACAAGAACAAAAGATTGGAAATAGAGTTCAACTGCTGGAAAAAACATCAATCAGATTGAATCCAATCCAACAAGAATTTTTTAAGCACCTGCTGTAAGTAAGGCATTGTGCCAGGATGAAAAGGATTAAAAGTGGAAAACAATTCCTGACCTCAAGGAGTTTACATTTTATTGGTGGAAACATTTGAGCAAACAGAGAGATACATTGTAACTTGAGGAGGTATGAGGACTAATTACTAGGACGAATCAAGAGAGACTTCCTGTAGGAAGTGGCTCATTAGCTAACCTTTGAAGAAAGTTGAGGATTAGAAGAGATAGGTGAAAGTAAAGGCATGCCAAGAAAAACAACATACAGGATTAAACACCCACCACCTTTAATGCCACCATGCATGCTACCCTTAGACAGCAGGCTTGCTGCCATGCCTAAAGTCTTAGATTAAAAACTTGATTCCTTCTGAGTGGGAGACCCACAAAAGTGGAATTAAAATGAGAAGTCACAGGCACCACAGAACCACTCTCAAGTCAGGTCCCACTCCCTTGGACCCCCTCTGAAGAATTACAAAGACATTCCAAGACTATTTAGCAATGCAGGCATACAGTTTTATCATTTGTTGTTACTGTCATTAAGTCATTTCCGTTTCAGTCATTTTTGACTCTTTGTGGCCCCATATGGGGTTTCCTTGGCACAGATACTGGAGTGGTTTGCCACTTCCTTCTCTAGCACATTTTAACAAATAAAGAACTGAGGCAAACAAGGTGAAGTGACTTGTCCAGGGTCACCCATAGCGCGTGTCTGAGGTGGGATTTGAGCTCATGAAGTTGAGTCTTCCTAATTCCAAACCTAGTGCTCTATCTACCAGGTCATCTAGCTACCACTCAGATATACATTGCTTTGAAAAAGCTTGACCTATGAAAATATGAATCCAGAAATAAGATATTTCCTTTACTAAAATCATGGTCTTGTCTTGCAGATTTGGTTGAAAAATTTTCAATATATGCCCGGAGTATTCCTTGGAGTCAGGAAGATCTAGGTTTAATTTGAGTTTTCTCTGCCCCTGTAGCCCCTCCCTCTGATTGGATGGCTCCTCTCAGCAGCACCTCCATTTCCGATTCCCAAGGTAGGCATGTTTTCATTCCTCAGCCTGATACATGCTGGACTTCTCACCTATGTTCCTGTGCCACCCCTCAGGTCCACTTTTGACACATACTAGCTATGTGACTATGAGTAAGTCACTTAAGTGTTCAGTCTCATTCCTTGCCACTTTCCAGATATTCTTTCATATTATTTAAAATGAAGTAAATCTCCTGGTTATACAAAGCCATCATGTTGCAGTCTAACATGGTGTTTGCTGTTATTTCCTTACCTCCTTTCCTCACGTTATAGTGTTCTGATAGGATGTTTTGGGGGGCATCGCTCTTAATTATGCGCTCTTTTCTTCATATCTTGAGGGAAAGTATTTCAGTGTTTATAGTACATTTAGGTATTCATGAATGAATAATCATTTTCAAACAACAATAACCGCAGAGGAAATATGGTGTAATGGATAGATTGTTGGCCTAGGAATTAAAAATGTCCAGGAAAACTCAATCATTGCCTCAAAAGCAAATTCTCTGTATGATCCTGAGCAAGTCACATAACTTCTCAAGGACACAAGCAACTCTCTTCGACTATTAGTTGCAGAACAGATGGCAATCTGTATCAGTAGAGGTGATTTGTCTTCCTGGGAGCTCTCTCTGCCATGACATCCTAGGTCAGGGACCAAAAGAAGTCAAAGGATTATCTATTCTCCTGACTTATTTGACACAGAGAGAAACTGAGGCTCAGAGAAAAGCTCTCACTTGCTTAGATTTACACAACAAATAAGTAGCAAAGCTAGTATTTTAATCCAGGTCCCTGACTTCAAAGGTAGGAGGATTTCTCTTATCCTTCCCTGCCTCACTTCAACTCTCTTAACAATGGAAAAGAAAAGAAGGAATAAACCTGCTCATTAGAGAATGTCAGAAGCCTATTAGATTACCTTCCACAGATTTAGGGATCTCTGAGGAGGGAATCACAAAGTTAATTCCTCAACTGAAGGTTGTCTCCTTTGTTTTTCCTAATTATCCCTCACCTTTCTACCCAGAGCTTCCTCCTTTCATCACATGCTGATTAGCATTCTGGGAGTCATTTTGCCTTGGATAGGGTTTTAGAGGAATGCTCTACAAAATCAGGGTCAGAATATCACCTCCAGTAGTTTTTATCTGGCGTTGATGGAGGGGGCGTTACATAAGAGGTTAGAGACCCGCCTCCCTCCGAACAAACTACCTCTCTAGTCATTGGGAGGAAGGTGATATTTTATTATTCACACATCAAACCAAGCCTTGGGGATGGGGGTGGGAGAGTGGGGGTAGGGAGAATCCGAATTCTTGACTGTATGTTGGACTCTTTCTAAGAGTGAATCTCATAGTCACATCCATGATCATACAAGTATTCTTACCCCATCAATACAGAGAAGACCTACCCTTTGATTTCCAGAAAGAATATTGATCTAGTGGCTCCTTTCTCAAAAACCAATCATCTCTTTAAGCAAATACAATCAAGGAAGAAACAGGAAACCACATCAAGTGAAGGACTGATGATTTTATCCCTCCTAGGGAGTGCCCTCTGAACACCTCAGGGCATTCCCCCATGCCGGGGTGCGGGGCCAGCAATGAGCAGAGGCCAGAGCTACCCAATATGTTTTCTTCTAATCGTGATGAGAGGCTAGATTTGACTCTTAGAGACACAGCCCAAGTTGTCACCCCAAATATTGGCACATCATTGACCAACATCTCTCTCCAAGCATTCCTCTAGGCTCCTGAAACCACTGACACACTCCTTTCTCACCAATTGCTAGCTATATTTCTGACTTACTTAAAGGTCTGAGCAAAATTTCAAGGATTGCTTCCCACGGGAGGCCCTTCCTGAGCTCCTAGCTCCTGGTGCCCCTCCCTTGTAAGCCATCTTGTATTTCTTTTGTACTCTTCTCCATACACATGGCGTCTCCTCTCAAAGAACACAAACTCTTTTTGTCTTTGTACCTCTAGCGCAGCTCAGGACCTGGTATGGAGTAAACGCTTAATAAATGCTCATGCAGTGAATGAATGGGGGGGATGAATGGATGAAAAGAAGGAAGTTACTGATTATTTTAGTGACGCAGATTTCAACTCCATCTTCCCGAGGAAAGAATCTACCAAATAACAGCAACAAGTAGATAAATATATTTTGACAGCCTACATAATCTATAATCCTATGGCAGTGTGTGGGTATTCTTTCCTGATAAGAAAGTGCTTGTGTGTTAGGGTCCAGTTCTCCATAGGATGCTGATAAACAAAATCGGGGTGGGGCTGGGGAGCTTGTACTTCAGTTCAATTCAACAAACATTTGTGTGCTTCTCCTCTTTTAAATTCTGCCTGTGTTTATAGCAGGAGCCACCAGGGACTAACTGGCCTTTGGATCCCTCTCAGGGAGCTAGTCATGAACTCTGACTTCTTGATGAGCAACATTCACTTTGCCATGTCATTCAGGGACACCTACTGCCATTGGCTCATCTGCACCTCTGAAACTGGCCTTTCTGGAAACTGGAATCCCCACTCTTACCTCATCATAGAACTCAGATCAATTTAACAAGCATTTGTTAAGTCTACTATGCTTAATCCAATGTGCCCAGCACTGAAGATACAAAGACAAGAATTGAAAGTAGCTGATGTCCTCAAGGAGTTTATATTCTGCTTGTGATGGTGGTGGTGGGGGTGGTGGTGGTGGTCGGCTGGGGAGGAGGACATGTACACAAGGAATGTAAAATAAATATAAACTAAGACCACATGATTCCAAAAAGGAGCCAGTCCCCCTAATTGGAGGGGATCAGGGAAGAGCTTATCAAGAAGCTAGTATAACTGCTTTGAAGGAAACAGACCATTATGAGAACACCCATGTTCAGTTCCTTTAATATAAATTGGCATTTGCTAATATGTAGAAAAAATGTGGAAAAAATATGAGAGTTTCCTATTTCTGTTATAGTTTGAATAAGAAGAATGAAATATGGAGAGCCCTTGGGGGTTGTCTAAGATGAGGAGGAGGAAGGGGGAGATCTTATTTGACTAACAATTTCATTACATTTCTCCTATTATTTTCATTACCATTTTTGTTACAAGAACTTTTGGTTATATTTTAGAATCCACCTATTTATCAAGTCTGGAAAACTTTCTGAACAGATTTGTATAGGCTCTTTCCAGATGTGTGTGTTTATGTATATATGTAATGCATGTGTGTGTGTGTGTATATATATACATATATACATATATATATACATACATACATCTCTCTCCTCCTCCTTCTTCTTCTTCCTTTCTCTTATTGTCTAAGTAAAGGTTTTATAATCCCCAGTTGCACAAAGGAATTCAGCAGACTAGAATTATTTAGAAGCTATTAGAGTAGTAATATCTCAGAGAGAAGGAAAGGGAAAAAAGTAAAAGGAGACATAAAGGAGAAGGGAAACAGAATGAGAGAGGCAGAAAGAGAAAAGATTGAAAGAGGAAAAAGGTGGGGAAAGGAGAGGGAGCGAGAGAGAGAGAGAGACAGAGACAGAGAGAGAGAGGGAGAGAGGGAGAGAGAGACACAGAGAGAGGGAGGGAGGGAGAAAGAGAGAGAGAGAGAGAGAGAGAGAGAGAGAGAGAGAGAGAGAGAGAGAGAGAGAGAGAGAGAGAGAGAGAGAGAGAGGAAAAATGCCCCGATTAAAATGCACACACACTGCTGGCTGGCACTGTTGTGACAGGCCGTGGTATCAGCGTCAGTCAATTATCTTCACACACATGCCTCTCGTGCTAATGAGCACTCACAGAAATCACCAGACTTTTCTGGCAAGGAGAAAAGATCAGTTTCATTGCTTGCAGAACTAATTCCGGGCACAAAAGTGAAGGCTCCGCCATCGCTGCCTCTTTCACCGCTCCCTTTGTCCTGGCTTTTGATGTGCACTGAAGAGCCCGGCCTGTGTTGGGGGCTCTTCATCTCCAGTTCATTGCCTGCCATTAACATACATATCCATATGAAAAGTGGGTAAGTCACCAACAGCTGTCCAGAATGGAGTTTTCAAGGTGGGGGGGGGGGAGTGGGGCAGGGGGGCACCGGTTTCTTCTGAAAATGCTGACAATACTATTTAGCCCCCTTTTTGGCAATGATATACCTAACTTTTTAAAGCTGCCTTTCACTCAAGGAGCAACTGAGCAGAATACAACATTGAACCACATCGCTGTGGTTTCCATTTTGAAGCAGACATTGCCTGAATCGAAGGGGGGAGAGAGGAGAAAATGGGATTCTAGTTGCCAAAGGACGAGGAAATCCATCATTCATTATTCCTCCCTATATAGGATATTCTCTCTCTCTCTCTCTCTCTCTCTCTCTCTCTCTCTCTCTCTCTCTCTCTCTCTCTCTCTCTCTCTCTCTCTCATACATGTCGATTTTTCAGGGTGCTAAATGCCCATCTCCCATTAACCCAAAGTGAAGAATTCCCTCCCTCTCCCAAATCTGCCCTAGCAGATTTTCTTGAAGTTTCTCTAAGCCCACTGATTGCACACTCAAAGTTCTAAGACTGGCCCTTGCTTAGATGCTGACAATGGTCAGTGCACTCTAATTTATACAAAGGAAGAGCTCAGCAGGCCCAGAACATTGGAAGATACAACACCTTACAAAGACGGCCAAACAGATTTATCTTGGAAATTAGTTCTGTCAACTTAAGCTAGTATTTTATTTTTAAAGGAAAATGATGAAGTTTTGTTTTTCATTCATTCATTCCACAAGCATTTATGCTTTTGCGCATACAATGACACGTTTTCTTGATTGCTAACCAATCCTAAATAGGATGATTTTGGTGAGTTCCAAAGGCCATCATCCAAAGGGAGTCCAGAAAGAAAAAAAAAAAAGATGATTCTCCAAGTGGATATATGGCTATTTGTCCTGTGGTCAAGAGTGAGTTTTCCTTCTACAAGAGGCTTTGAAAGCCAGAAGAGCGAGAGGTACAGAGATTTAAAATTAATGAATAAGAAGGCTCTTCCCCATCATTTGGTCTGTGGCTTAGTTTTGTCAACCTCAGAAAGAAGCCTCGGGGTTGATAAATGCCTTTCCCCCGGCCCCCCCTGGAGTTCATGATCCTGAGGCCATTTCTTAGAATGCTGCTGCACCCTAGGTTTGCCGGGCCTTCCAGGGAAAATGGGGATGGGTGAATCTGTGTCAATTACCAAGGGCTTGACAGAGTTTACAAGAGTTTTGTGTGTGGCATTGTTTTGTGCTCTTTTTTTTTTTAATCGGAAGCAAAGTGCTGGGGCAGCCTGGCCTCGCCTCGTTCTGTAAAGATTCTATTCCCCTCCTGATCCTCCCAGCAGGCAGAAACAGCTTGTGCTGGCTGCAATAGGGAGGTGGGGGGTTGGGAGGAGGGAGGGGGGCTGGGGGGAGATTTTCATCTCACTTGTTGCTTCCTCTTTGCTCGCTCTCCTCTTTTTGCAGTTTCTCCGAAGCCTCTTCTACCAGATTAGTCAATATAAATCTTTAACTCTGCCTATTTTGATCTGAAAATTAAATCGTATTTCTCATGCATCCTGTTTGCTGTCTTTGAAGAGCCCCAGCATTCAGGGCGAGGGGGCCAGAATGACTTCTTAAACACATTTCTCTCTTTGGCGCAATTAAACAAAGTGGAGCTGTGATTAGTCCGCCGCAGGGGGGAAAGAAAAAGACACCCTTGAATCAAAATGGGGGGACCTGACGGGGCATTCTTGTCTCACAATGCTGGAGTTTATTGCTGAAACCTGCTTATAGCCCTGCACCGCACGCCATGGGAACTGCAGTCAGGTGGAAAGCGAGTCTGTTCTCTGGCTGCCCCGGCCCCCAGGCCCCCCAGGCCCCAGCCCCCCTCCCCAGCTCCCTGGCCGAGTTTGCAGCCTCGGTAAAACGCCAGTGCTAGTCCTCTCAGCCCAGGAACTGAGATTTGTCAGATAATCTTCAGGAGAGTTTGTGCGCGACCTTCTTTTTGGCCTCAGAAGTAGAGTTAATGATGAGCTGTCCCTGGGTGGGTGGGTGGCTCCCCCCACCACTGCCCCTCCACTCTCCCTTAAAAAAATGCAATCCCCAAGCGCTTGTTTAAGTGAAGGGCCCCCTCCCTCCAGCCCTTGGGAAAGCACTCGAGAGGGATTTGCCGGGCTCTGTGTGCATGACATATAATGAAAACAATTTTACGCTGCGAAGGGAAGGATGGGGCAATTACGGCTGGAACCGCCACCTGCAGGACGCGCTGGCGGCGGCGGCAACGAGGGCGGAGGCGAGCCTGGGGCTCCAAGAAGGGCCCCGGCCATAGTCCCGGCCCAGCCCCGCATGCTCTACGGGGCTAGGGAATGGCCCCGCGCAGGGGGCTGCCATGGGGGCTGCCATGGGGACTGCTGCGCCAGACCCTGTGGCCCGTCTGCAGGCCACCTTCTGGAGCACCCCTTCCCCTTCCCTGCTCAGTGTCACCCCACAGGCCCAGGCCATCTAGGTCATAGCCAGAAGAGGGCCGCGGGGGAGCGAGGGTGCAGCGTGGGGCTCAAGGCCGCAGGGTGCTGGAGAACAGAGTGGGGAGCAGGGACACGGAATGAGCTTCAGAGGATCCACAAGCCTGGGCCCCAAGGTCCTAGGGTGACGGAGAGCAGAACCGGGATCAGGGGAGCAACGACGCGGAGGGAGACCCAAGGAGAGGGAGGGCGAGAGCGCAAAGTCCCTAGGCTGCAGACTAACCAGGGCTCAGAGTCCAGGGTGCAGGGGCGGGGAGGGCATGGAAGAGGGGCAAAGGCGCAGAGCGAGGGTGGGGGGGAGCAAGGGCGCAGAGCGAGGGTGGGGGGGAGCAAGGGCGCAGAGCGAGGGTGGGGGGGGAGCAAGGGCGCAGAGCGAAGCTCGGGGAACCTAGGGCGCAGAGAGAGGTTGGTGGGGGCAAAGACGCAGAGGCTCGGGGGAGCAAGAACTGAGCGGTGGAACGAGGTGCAGGGCCCCATGGCCCCAGAGCACAGAGGGGCGCGGGGCCGAAAGGCCGAGGGCAGGAGCGCGGCCACCGCGGCTGGGACAGACAGGGAGCTGGGGGCACCCTGTGCGAGGCGTTGTCTGCCGATTTTACACATGATGTCCGCCTTTCACAGTCCCCGCATCCATCTTGTCTGCTTTAATTTGATAAACTCAGGGGGAAAGAGGGATTAAATGAGAATTCTGTAATGGAGAAAACTTGGGTTTACTCCTTAATCCAGTTAAGATATTAGGAGAGCAAGCTCAGGACCTGGGAAGTCTGGACAGAGGAAATCAATCCCCCAATCTCCCCCCCGCCAACCCCCATTAAAATCTAAACATAGCGCCACCGGCCCGCCACCCCTCCCCCTGACCATAGGAAGCTTACGGGAGGGGTTACAAGAGGATCTTTTCTTTTCTTTTTTAGAATCTCATATCTTAAAAAAATTTCCCACTATAAAAAATAAACGCACCTTATGTATGTTATAAAAGCCACAAATCTTTTTTTCATGATCTCTTACACAGTGCCTTTTCTCCACCTTACTATCTCGTATTTTTAAAAATTCTCCCTTATTCTCATGAGTAAAATTCTATATTTTATAACACCCTCTCATATTTTACTTTTTAACCTCACCCTTTTCAATGGACAAAATCCAGTGATGCTTTACAAATCCCCTTCTCTTCGGACCTATTGAAACAACAACAACCCTCTCCTCTTACAAGGATAAAATCTATGGCCTCTTATAAAAACCACTCTGCTCTCATGATCTCTTGTGAAAAAAAATAATTTCTTTTTTTTTACATTAATGCAATCATATGACCCGTTTTTTAAATCCTCTCTGTACCTTTACAAAATCGTGATTTCTCATGCACCAACCCCACCTTCACAATAAAATCAAATGATCTCATAAATATGTGTACATATGTGTGTATGTGTATATATATGTATATATACATATATAGAGATAGATATACACCCTTTCCTTACATTGATAAAGTAATAGAAACCCTTAGAAAAGTGAGTCCCCATCCAAACTTGCTGGGGACAGAGACTGAGTCATGGATATGTGGGATCTCTGACATTCATATGCCCACTATAGATATGCAAATGGCAGGAGCAGACATGTGAGTACAGTAGAGAAATTAATGTTACAACTTAATAGGTTTAAAGTAATCAAACAGGGCTGCTGAAAATTGTTCTCCAATGGGTGGGATGTTTTCAGTATCATTTCCTTTCTGAAATGCTACTTCCGAGAAAGGAACCGTCAAAAAAGCTCAAAACTTGGCACCTGAGAGTAAAGAATAAATTCAAGGCGGTGAAGAGTTTAGGATTTCGCTGGCATATTTAAGATTAAGGAGAAAAAAAAAACCCAAAACATATAGACTATATATATATATATATATACATATCTATAGATATAGATATATTGTACATGATCAAGACAGAAACGGTACCAAAAAAAAATTCTCCATGACAGTTCTCTTCCTATGCAGCTGAGTACAGTGAACAAACACCGGCGTTCTGCAGACGCTTGATTGAAATTCGAAACAATGCTGCGTGATTCGCCATAAGAAACATTTTACATTTGCATTTTTTTTTTTTTTTTTTTTTAGAATGGTATCTTGTGCTTGCGTGGAAGAACTCAGGGAGGTTTCTCTGGAGGCTCTCTAGGCTGAAAAGCTTTGTAGTACAGAACCTACCCAGGGGGAAAAAACACAAAAGATTTACAGAATCCTTGGACACAATTTGGCAAAGGAAACAGCAGTCCTCTGCCGGAGCTGAGAAGGGAATCGTAGCCTACCAGACACTCTCAGAATAATGTGGGGCAACACAGGAATTCCTGGAGTGACAACTCGGAGTAGGAGATAAAAAGAGACTCTAATTTTTGTAAGCGCTAGTTTTATAGCTATGCTCATAACATTTCATAACATTAATTTATAGGCACACCAAAACGAAATAACCTAATGATATGCTCATTTTTCCTCCATTCTCGGGGTCTTCTTCTAGAATGTTGAGGTTCCATGGCCTTGGAGAGTGATTTATCCTACTTGGGTGTCCAGGAAGGGTGGGACAACCTGCCAGTGTCGCAGAGTCTGGGTCTGTGTGTGCTGTGGGAGATGTGGACTCCCTGGCTTATGACTCCCTTATCGGTCCTCACTGCCATTACCATTCAGCAAATCGGGAGATATCTTTCTTAACTTGGTTAAATCCTTTCTCTGCAGTCTGTTCAAGAAAAAACGAAGTTTCTCTCATGTATCAACACCTTCCTTCAGAAAAGAGGAAATGTGGTGGTCTCCTATTAGAGGAGCTTCATAAATAATATTGCTGTGAGTTCCCTCAGTTTGTTGAGGTGCACAATGATAACAGGACCAAAAAAGTAAGTGAAATAAAGACCCAGTGACATAGGTGGAAATTAGCAGACATTCAAGAAACTCCCAAATATTTAATTTTCTCTTGCTATGTATCCTTTTCCTTAGCTTCAACATGTGTGAAAGGTGCCCTGGTCCCACCATTTGATGAAGATCAAATTATAAAACAGCAAACACGCAGTAAATTTCGGACACTTATAATTAGATTTTTAGCATAAGAGATGTTAAGCTCTGTATGTAAACTGCATTATTCAAAAGCTTGTCTTCTGAAAGAAAATTGCTGTTTGACAATCCTATAGAATGCTCCAGAAAGGTAATTACACCGCTTTCCTTGTTCAGAGATGCAGGTGTTCTCTAAAGTCACCGACAGCTTGGGCAGAAAACTACAGATGAGGGAGAACGAGAAGGCTGAGAGGAGTCAGGGGCTTCGGTGGCCTGGGTTCCTCACTTAGAACGGAAGCCCCTGGTGCCCTTTCATTGGCAGTGGAAGAAGAGAAGGATGAGGAGGAGGGCTATGGGAATTCCACCCACTCCACACATGAGGCACATCCCTTTGGGTGTCTCTGGAGAATTCACACGAGCAAGGCTATTTTCTTATCATAGATCCACGCATCTATAAAATAGGGTGCCTTTGAAAGGAAATCGTAGAGAATGAAACAGGCCAAAACAAGTGACTGACGTTTGCCTGTGGAAAGAAATATCTGGCCTGACCCTAGTTTCCTGGAGAGCTATATGCCTTTTCATCCAATTCTCTTGAAATCTAAAACATAAGAGGGTAGAGGGGAAATTCTAGAGTCAACATGATCGTGAGAATTGCCCCCCAAAATCATAGTGATCAGAGACAACTCTCCAAGAAACCCTGAGTCTGCGGGAAAATCGACACAGAATTATGGAATTTTCAGCATGGACAGGGAGAGCTGTGTTGGTGTGTTCAGTCATTTCAGCTGTGTCCAGTTCTTTGTGGCCCTGTTTGGGGTTTTCTTGGCAAAGAAAGGTTTGTTATCTCCTTAGGAAAGGTTATTTTACACATGAAGAAACTGAGGCGAACAAGGTTAAGTGACTTGCCCAGGGTCATGTAGCAAGTAAGTGTCTAAGGCCAGATTTGAACTCAAGAAAATAAGTCTTCCTGACTTCAGGCCTGGCGCTGTCCACTGTGCCACATAGCTGCCCAGGTAGAATTGTAGACCTCCCCAAAGGTAGGTACTCTGGAGGAAGTGTGGTAAAATGTATAGATCTAAGAGGACATGAGTACAAACATCATCTCCAACATTTATTAGCTGTGAGTTTCCACAGTCTGCCTCTAGAATTCCCTCTAGGTTTATTTCCTATTGCCTATTCTGTTATCATATATCCTACATTCAGGCTAAACTAACATATTTGCTATTACCCACATGAATCATTTGATATCCCACCTCTGGACATTTGCCTGGCAGCCCTTCTAACCTCCTCTTGTTAGAATTCCCCATTCCCTTCAAAGCTCATTTCAAGTGGCTCTGAAGATCTTTCATGATCCATCCCCCCCTTCCCATTGCAAGTGATCCTAGTTAACCTCAACCTCCAGTGGTTTGGTGCTATTTTATGCATCTTTTGTGTCGATAATTTGCATGCTCTTGTTTCTCTCCATGAGAATGTGAGTCTCTTGAGGCAGAGACTGTTCTGATTTTTGCCTTTGGATCTTCAGAGTCCAGTTCAGGGACTGACGGAGATTCAGTACTAAGTAAATGCTGGTTGATTGATTCATAAAAACTCTGTGATCTTCGTGGCTGAGGAAGCTGAAATTAGATCCTGAGTGTTCCCATGTTTTTTCAGGATGCCAAGTCAACATTTGGCAATACAAATAAACCTTTAAGACAAAGAGCTACGGGGTCGGAACTTAACTGGTTGGGTGGCTTCATTCATTTCTTAACAGGTCCCCAGTGTTGTGTGAGGAGCTCCCACCACTGTTTCCTTCTTCCTGTTAGAAGTCCCAGGATTAAGGGAGATGAGGTGATTGGGCCATCTAAGGATAAATTAGGGCAACTAGACATGTTTAGCCTGAAGAAGAAGAAAAATACTTCTTGAAGAGATGATAGCTGTCTTCAAGTATTTGAAGGTTTTTCTAAACCAAGGCTGAAGAGAAGGTGCTGACCCAGGTTTGGTAGATTGGTATGCATTCAATCATAGGTCCAGCAGGAAAAAGAAGAAACTATGTCTGCACCAGGGAAGGTGTAGAAGGAGAAGTATTGTAGCAATAGGTTTGTGAGAGTGAATCAAGTTCACTGATGAGCCAAGGCAGGATTTGGGGACATATGCTAGCACCCACCTAGTCATTGCTTAGACCAGATGCCAGATATCAGGTGCCAGGTGCCAGAGGCAGAGATTATGAGGTAGTCAATTGAAAAATAGTCTTTGTGGTGCTGTGTGGGCTGAAGCTGGGCCCAGATGGTCCTGATGAAAAGTTTATGGAACCTAGTGGGCACTGGAACCTTCCTGACCACTCCTAGGGAACTCTGTCAAGGGGACAATGGTCATGGTTCAGCATGGGGTTGTTAAATCCTGAGCTCCTTTCTTCATCCACAGAAGCAATCAGGGAGAGACTTCACTAACCAGGAATGTAGATGTTACCACTATGCTGGCAAGACATCTTTTAACGGGTATTGGAAACTGAAATCTGGCTTCTCTGGGCCGTATCTTCTGGAAATAACATGAAATTGTGATGTTGCATTGAACTGACCTGCAGAGGGGCTTTATGAGTGGGCTCTTATTTTGATCCCTTTTAGGCCTGAATGGTCTCCTCCACTCAGCTGTGACTAAAAATAGACTATTGCAGTTGAGGGGTGGAGGGGAGGAGGTGGCTCATTTGTGTGAGAGCCTTTTGGCTATGCAGCCATGAGCTTCTGGAAGATGCTACAATTTCCTGGAAAATCTAGACGCAACTTAACTGCGTGAGTAAAGGTTCTGATAATGCTCATTGTCAATATTGTTATTGATGACAGAGACAACTTTTAAAAATCTAAACCTATGATTTCTTCAGTTTGGGAAACTCCCTGGTTTGGAAATTGTGCACACCCATATGGATCATCACTTATCAATACTGTATAGGCCTAGAGAGTAACCTGGGGCACAGAGACATTGAGTGAGCAGCCCAGAGTCACCCAGCATGTATGTATCCGAAAATGAACTTGGACCTGGTGTTGCTGACTCTGAAGCCAGTCCACTGACTGGCTAAATTCTAACTTCTAGCCTCTTTTAATGCATAATTCTAATAATGGCTATTGTTCCTCTATTTCTATCTTGGTCTATTGTTTACAAAGCACTTTCATATAGTGTGTTCTTGGAACGACCTTGCAAACTAGATCAGATCGGTTATATCTCATATAGAAAGGTGAGGCCCAGACAGGCTCAATGATATACCTTAGGTCACACAACCAGTTAATGACAAGGGCAGAACAGGAACCCAGGGCTCCAGTTCAACGTTCTTTCTGTTTCATTGGTATTTGAAGGGCTACGATGATGAAAGAGGGATTAAACTTTCTTATCTTTGTGTGACTTGCTTCCATTGCTTTTAAATTGCCCATCCCTTGGCTGCCACGAAGAACAAAAAAGTTTAATAGTGGATGAATTGGTGGGGGGTGGCAAGAAGGTTAGCCAGGTGGCTCAGTGGATGGAGCTCTGGGCCTGGAATCAGGAAGACCTGGGTTCAAATCCAACCTCAGACACTTGCTAGCTGTGTTACCCCAGGGCGAGTTACGTGACTTGTTTGCCTCTGTTTCTTCATTTGTAAAATGAGGGTGATAATCCAGGCTTGTTGTAAACATCAAAAGAGATAATATTTGTAACTCCCTTTGCACAGTGTATACAGCAGGCTCTATATTAATGTCATTATTATCATGAATGCCCCTTTCATCGTAATTCAAACACCTGAAGACAGGCATAATGGAGACCATCCCCCTCCCTACCCCCCCTCCTCCAGTCTTCTCTTCTCCTGGTTAAACATGCCCTTTAATTGATCCTCAGAAGGCATGGCCTTGAGGCTCTCCATCCTCTCCATCACCCTCCCCTGGAACAGCTCCAGCTTCCTAAACTGTGGCGCCCAGAATTTAAGGCAATTTTCTAGGTGAGGTCTGATTGTATGTACATCCCTGGCTTAAGCAACAAGATGGCCTCAGGCAGAATGGGCACCAAATATTGATGTATCTTTGCTATAAAGATACTCTAATTATTGGTGTAGTCTAAGCCTTTCCAAGTACGCTAGCATTCCCCGAGATTTATGTAACACAATTCAGTCGGCCTGTCACACCGTGAGGGCCACGTTACCATTGCAGGTCCCTTGAGGGAATTGGGAAATCTCTTCTTTGACGCTAGTTCAGGTCCACACCAAATGTGCCCCTTGCTCACTTAAACACTGAGCATCAGATTAACTTTTACCAAAGGATATTTACCTCAAAGACACAGCAAGAACAAATACACAGACATTTCCTTCTCTAAGCAAACACCTCAGGGAAATAACCCTCCCTCTACCACCTCAGCCTCTGGGGAGAGAGTGTCATGGTCTAGTTCAGTTCTTACATAGCATCAGTCCCACCAAGTTCAAGGCCAAAGCGCCCGTGGCCCAGCATCTCTGGACCCTTTCTCTCCAGGGCTTTACTGGTTGACTGGCTGCAGCATCCACCATGGATTCCCTATTACTGGAGCTCCTGGGTCAGACTTTACCCCTCACACCTAGCATGGAAAAGGACAAAGGAAAAAGGCTAAGTCCCTGAGCCTTTTTTGAAGGATGGATGAGAAAGAATGAGGAGGCAGGAAGAAAGACACCATACGATGTGAACAAAGGAGTCCTTCATCTTCAGATGCATTTAAAGGAAAACATCTGGACTGCATTTAACTCGGCAGTTTAAAGAGGTGGCGGTTCAGTCACACAGCCAATGGAACAAAGTTGCTCCCAACCACCTGGTAAATCAGTGCAGAATACCCATGCATACCCCAATGCATACATGAGGCCTCCAGTGTCCTGCAAGCAGATTCTGCTTTCAATGTGAGTAACTCCATCTCAGGTGATCTGGGCATGCAGCAGACCCCTGTTACATGTGAATAGGGTTTCAAGGAGAAAATGTTCAGGTTAACCACGGTTTTCTATAGAAAGCATTCAGTTGTTACTATGTGGGGCTTCTCTCCACCTCTATTTCTAACTTAGGTGCGAGACTCCCTTGTCCTCTGTGGGCTAACCCAAATTCCTCAACCTAACTCTACTTTTCTACTTCGGAAGCTCATTGTCCCATTAACTGAGTTTTCCCTAGCTACATCTTCCAGGGTGTGTGCGTGTTTGTCTTTCGTTGCCAAAGAGGACCATGCCATCAGAGAAATGATGACATAACTTGCACTTGACTTCGTTTTTTGAGTGAGGGAGGTCTGTGCATGTCACCAGTCTCACTTCTCCTCCAGAGCCATCTGAATTCAGTGACCAAATATTCATCAAGATGACTGGAGACCACCCAGGATGAGGCAGTTGGGATTAAGTGACTTGCCCAAGGTCACACAGCTAGTGAGTATCAAGTGTCTGAGGTGAGATTTGAACTCAGGTTCTCCTGACTCCTGCACTGGTACTCTATCCATTGCACCACCTAGCTGCCCCCCTTCCAGGGTATTGATTTTGCTGAGGTGGGGAAGGAAGTATCTAATACAATTAGCATTATATAATACACTAAATAGTATAATACATATTACATACAACAAATAATAATCCATTACATCATAAATAATAATTTAAGTGCCTACTATGTGCCAGACACAGTGCTAAGTGGTTTAAAAATATCAGCATATTTAATCCTCACAAAAACTCTTTAAGGGAAGCAAGGAATCCCTAGGATAAGAGGAAGTACTGAGTGGTCTCTTGAGGAGTGATGGGGTATCCATTATAAAATCCTTTATAGTTTGGGAAACTCTAATGTTTGTATCCAAATGTTCACTGTGAAAATAGGCTTAATTTCTCCATTTTACTTTGAGGTTCCCCCAACCCAATAACTCTCTTTGTTCTATCAAGATATTTCAGGTCCTAATGAGAACCTCATTAGCTCAGCAAAGTCTGCTGTGCCCCAGATAGCAATTTAATGGGAAATTCATTAAAACATAACTTTCTCATTAAGCATTTATTAAGGGCCTACTATGTGCCAAGCACTAAGCTAAGCCCCTTAAAATATTATCTCATTTGATCCACACAACATTCCTGAGAGATAGGTGCGACTGTTACCCCCAGTTTACAGTTGTAGACACTGAGGTAGACAGAGATTAAATGACTTGTCTAGGATCACACAGCTAGAAGGAATGTGTGTGAGGCAGAATTCAAATGCAAGTCTTCCTGACTTCAGATCCAGTATTCTATCCACTGAGCCATCAAGTTGCCCCACATGTACATCACCCAAGTAATCAATTTGTTTCCCGGAAACATTAGTTGAAGCAATATTAGAGAGAATAGTTAGATCCAAAGGAACAATACTTTTGGTGTCATAAATGGTTAATTAGATGAATGATGGAAAGGCTTTTATTTCTTTCAACATTGTCAAAGGAGATAGTGGTAGCAATGATAGCATATGAATATTATTTAACATAGTATCACTCAGATCATGCTGTGCAGGGAATATCAGTACTTAATTTGGGATGTTGGGAAAACAATTAGTTGGGAATAGAGATTATTTTTTCTGTTTTGGGAATAATTTAAATAAATAATATTGAGAAAGATCCATTTTAATGTCTCTGTGCTCTTGTCTATTAAAAGTCAGTGGCTCAAGTGATGAGGACACCTAAACAGAGCTAGGTTCCCCAAAGGGAAGATTTACCCATCAAGGATCACAATTTACCCATCCCTGGCCACACCATGAAGCTCTCTTCATCTTCTCCCACAAGTTTCCCACAGGGAGACCTATCCAATGTGTGGAGGACTTTTCTTGCTTCTTCCTTACATGAGGAGCCTACCAGGAGTGCCCAGGAATTGTCCTTCACACCACAGATGGCACGTCCCCATTTGACCAGCGCAGTTTGGTTTTGCCTGTACATTTTCTTTTTATGCCATCACTTACTCTACTCCTTTGAAGCTCCTTGTTTATTCCTTGAGGCTCATGCCCAGCATGGGTTTCTCCATTGCTTTCTGCTTGATACAGATTTTCAGTTCTTTGGAATCAGAATAATTTACAAAGATATAAGACCTCTGATAGAATATGGCCCTTGGAATGCAGCCTCAGGTCACAGTCCACCTTCTCACTAAAGCCTTTCTCACTAGAACAGGTGCCTCCCACTCATAATTACCTTATACTTGCCTCACTTCCTTTTTTAATATACCTCTGTGTCTACATACTATCTCCCCAATAGAATGGAAGTTTCTTAAGGATGGGGATTGTCTTGTTTTTTCTGTATCCCTGTCATCTGAACCTTAGTTGCTACGTTGTGAGTGATTGAAAATAATGCTATTTCAAAGTGGATCTTTGTTTCAAGGAGAAACTTGTAGTTGCGAAAAAACCCTGCCATTTCCCAACGACTAACTGGCCTGCTCTCTTCCTCTTCAATTCTGGGCCCAATCCATTGTACTGTTGCATTATCCCCCCAAGAAATGTTTAGTGGTGAATTGGTTCTGTTGGTCTTCCATCCAACAGTGAGAAGGATTCTTCAGTGAGGAGAGATTCTTTAAAATATCTACTTCCATATATAAGAGCAATGTCGAGTGTATTGGGGAAGAGATTTGTCTAATTTCGGACAGAAAATTATAGTACCTTTATGGAGGAGGAACTGGGAGGGTTTCTCTTATCTGATCAGAGCTTACCTGTACCAGTCAACACTTCTGAACCAGTTCCCACTGAATTTGAAACCCTCCCCCTCCTTGAATAGAAACATAGACATCCAACCTTTGTACTTCTCCTGGGGTGGTGGGGTGGGGGCTGGGGGTGGTAACATTCTGGAATAACAAAACAGCTAAGGTGTCAAATCAATACTTGCCTGTTTTGAGTGACATGGTGATTAAAAATACCATTATAAATAAGCAAGAAACTTGAAGGGTTCTCTAGATCAAAGGGAGTGGGTGGCTCTAACTCCTTCTATTACCATCCCCCTGTATTGCAAGAATTCATAATGCAAATAGCCACAGTGAGGAACGGGAGGGAGGAAATGTTATTTTTCAGCTACACGTGAGATGCATAATGTGTCTTGACCTGATTAAAAAAGCCCCTTCTGAAGCAAGTGCTATAGATCAAGGCTTTATATTGTCCTTTGTGGGGGGAGCTTTCTGCGGTAAGAATGGGAAACCCCCGATCGATTCAGGGGAAGGGGTGGGGAGGATTCTGATAACAAATTAAAGTTCCACTGGCTTCTGACTAAGTAGGCTTATTGAGACCAACCTTTAACTGAGTATTATGAGCCTGAGATGGTAATTCAGGTCCCACTGAGAAGGGGGCAGTGAAAAGATCACTGCCCCTCCCCCAAGAAAATAAGCAGGACTCATGTCCCCAGCAGAGCTACTCTGTTTCAGTTAAAGGTGATTAGGATCTTCAACATCTTCTTTCTCAGAAACATAACTGCAAATTTCAGCACAAAATTAGTGGCACAAAACAGCATCCAAGACCTCTTTCAGCTATAAATTTATTCTCCTGTGCTCTAGTTTGTGAGGAGAAACCCCAGAGGAGTGTGACATTGCTTCTGGGGACATGGCCTGGTAGAGCCAGTGGAGAAGAAGTGGCCAGGCTAGGGAGGGATTCATATGGGGCTGGCTGATTCTTCCCTTTACTGATCCTTCTTCCCAACCGGATGCTGAACTCAGCGACTTCCAAGTCCCTAAAGAACTGCATGTGCTAAAGCTTAGAGTGACCTTTCACCCTAGCTCAGGTTTTTATCTTGCTGGCTGAACACAAGAGTCAAAAAACTAAAAGAGAGAGGAGCGATATTAGCGCATTTGGATAGGTCTATGTGGTCCATCCTTCATTCTCGAAGAGGACCAGTGACATCAGGAGGGTGATGTCTGTTTTGAGTGACATGGAGTTGCCTGGATTTAAGTGAGGCAGAGCTGTACAAGGTCAGCAGCCTCATTTTCTCCTCCAGAGTCTTCAAAATCCAGTGGCCGTACAAAAATCAAGACGACTCACAATGGTCCAGGATGCAATGGATGACCATGGTCTTTCTAAATGGAGATCTTTTCCAGGAGTCAGTTTGTCAGTGACTAAGGGCTAGGTAAGAACTAAGAAAAAAGACAGCCTGATTCATTATCACGCAATATTAATCTAGGAGGGAAACACCTGCTAAGTTTCTGGCCAGAACAGAAGACAGTTGCTATTTACACTCATTGTAAACCATGGATTTATACTAACATATGGGTGCCTAGATGGTGCAGTGATTAGAAAGCTGGGCCTGAAAATCAGGAAAACATGAGTTCAAACCTGACCTCAGACACTTACTAGTCATGTGACCCTGGGCAAAGTCACATAACCCAGTTTACCTCAGTTTCCTCATCAGGAAAATGAGCTGGAGAAGGAAAAGGCAAACTATCCCAGTATCTTTGCCAAGAAAACTCCAAATGGGTTCACAAAGAAAGGGACATGAATGAAAAATAATAGCATTGCTAACAGAAATCAATTGTTCTTACGACCAGTTGGGGAAGGAAGGGAAGCCAGCTGGGGAGTAATAGTGACATCATGCTTTCAGATACTGTATAATGAATAGGCATTATAAAAATCTTGATTCATTCTCATGACACCATGTGAACAATGTTGGTTCTGTATCTTAGACAGCTTCTTGTTCAATCCCCTCATTTTATGGGTGAGAGAGCTCAGTCCCAGGGAGATTGATTTTGTCCAACTGGGAACTAAAATTCTTCTAGGTGGCACAGTGGATAGAGAGCTGGGCCAGGAGTCAGAAACTCATCTTCATGAGTTCAAATCCAACTTCAGGCACTTACTAGCTTTGTGACCCTGGGCAAGTCACTTAATCTTGTTTGCCTAAATTCCTCATCTGTAAAATGAGCTGGAGAAGAAATGCCAAATCACTCCAGGATCTTTGCTAAAAAAATTCCAAAAGGATCACAAAAAGATGAAAATGACTGAAATAACCAAACAATGACAATCAAACAACCAACCCAAAAAAGCATTTCTTGATCATCACTATGTACCAGGTACTTAGGTAGGTGTGGATGACAGAGACAAGATACAAACATAAATAATACAAAATACAGAGAAATCATAAATCACAAAATGCAAAACAGAGAAATTGAATGTATACAGAGAAGTCAACACAAAATGAATGAAAGATAAATCCAAAGTTATTTCAGAGGGAAACTCGGAAGACTGGAAATATCTTATCAATGAGGTGGCTCCTGAGATAACCCTAACGGGAGCTTGAGATTTTCAAGAGTCAAAGGTTTGAAGTGGTCCAGATATGGAGGATAGTCTGTGCATGGATGGAATGTTATAGAGGGAGAGTAGCAGGACCTCTAGGTCAAAGGTGTAGAAGACAGAAGAGTAGTAAATAGAAGGTTACTCTGAAAAACGGAGGTTGCCACCAGGCTTTCCAAAGTCTGAATGATAAACCCAGGAGCTGTACTTGGTCCTAGAGCCCCAGGTCATGCTCATCCTGAAGAGACGTGGGAAATAGGAGGGGAAGGTTGAGTTAAATTTATAATGCAGGATTTAAAAAATGATTAAGAAGAGAGAGAGACCTGCAATCCTGACAATCACCAATCAAAAAAGTTGTGTCTAAATGGGGGACAGACAGGTCTCAGCATGTGTGTATTTGTAGATTAAAAGCCTTAAAGGATCTTTCATTTGACAAAAAAAGATCAGACATTTCTTATTGCTTCTCCATATGGAGTTGAAAGATGAGAGTCTGTGTTCATCAATGAGCTTATTTGGAGATCCTGCCATCTACACTCACTCTTGTGGAAAACCATCATTTTGCAATACTATGAACAGTCTTGAATTACTCCCCCTCCCAATACTGCAAAGCTTCCATAGGACCATTCTTCAGCTGATCGCCTAGTCAGTCCATTTTAGTGCTCACTCTCCTTCACCCATTTCCAGTTGCCAAATCACATGGTCTCTGTCTCCTCCACATCTCTGCTTCAATCTCTTCTCCCTAATCATTCAGCTGCCGCCCATGTTCAGGCCATCATCTTCCCTCCCCAGGCCATTGTAATAGTTTTCTAATTGGTCTCCCTGTCTCAAGTCTCTCCCCACTCCAGTTTAATCCTTCATTCTGTTGCCAAAATAACATTCTCAATTTGCAGGTCCGATCATGTCACTCTCCTACTCAGTAAACTTCATTGGCTCCTTATTGCCCTTAGGATCAGATGCATAAAGTCATAGTGCTGCTTATACTACAAAAGCAGTATATGTTGTCCCCATATAAACTCTGCCACTTAAGCTCCTCCAACTGGCCCCAACTTTCAACTTGCCTTTCAACTTTAATGCATGTTATTCCCTTCACTGCTCTACTGTGTTGCTCAATCAGCCTTCTTTTTACTCCTCACATATGACCTTCAATTTCCTGTCACTGCATCTTTATCCTGGCTGTACTCAAGGCCTGGAATGCCTTTGCTTCCTTCAAAACTCTGCTCTCATGAAGTCTTTGCCAATCCCTGTACGTGCTAATGTCCTGACCTTGAATTTTGTTTGTATCTATTTTGTATGTGCTTATATAGGGGTAGAGTTTCACCCCCTACCCAATCAATCAGTAAATCAATCGACATGGCAAACTAGGAATTTTCCCATAATTTTATCATATTTTATGGAGAAGTCCTTAGTCAAATTGACAATATCACAGGACTTTTGCCATTGTGTGGAAGACAGATGATGTCACACAAAACACTCCATAATTGGTTGAGAAGATCAAGAGATACCTCTCCTGATATCTAGGAAAAGAATAATCCATCAATGAGGTGAGATGAGTGATGGGTCAGATTTGCGATGATGGATTCTAGGTTCAGAAAGACAGAAGAACTGGCAGTGACTCCTTTGCAAAATTAGACATCCCCTGAGATCATGTGTGAAGATGCAACAGCAGCCAAGGCCAAGAAACTCTCCATCCCTGTTGCTGTTGCTCAGCAATATGAGCATTCCTCAGCATTGCCCTTCTTAGGATTGAGATGAAACAGCATCATCGTGCAGGGTTTTAAATAGTTCAGCTGGAATTCCATCAGCTCCACTAGCCTTATTGCTAACAATGCTCCCTATGAGGAGGCAGTGATGGGGGGTGCTCCATTTCCTTCATACCCCCAATTCATGTTACTGGAAGGAAGAACAGGATGTTGCTACAAGACAGCAGCACACACTGCTTAACGAGATCTCTGGCAGGCTGTTTTATTGATGAATCCACAGGGCCATCACAGGATGGAAAAGAAATTTCAGGCAACTGAATCCCAGGTAAGGGTAATCATGGCCTAGAAGTTCCTCAAGGTAGGGTACAGTTGGGAAAGAGTGCTAAACTGAGAGAATCTGTATGTGAATCCTGGCTCTGTCCATTTACCCATGTGATCTTCATGTCTCTCCTGAATTTTCTCACTGGTAAGATGAAAAGGGTCAGACAAAATGTTTTCTGAGGTATGTATGGTCTTCTAGTTTTAGGTGTAGTATTCTTTCATCAAGCAATATTCCACTGGAGTCATCCCCAAAGTACGTTTTGGGAACATTTGTGAAGTTGAATTGGCTTGGATTGGATTGGAAAGGAGATTGTCTTTTCTTAGGAGCACAGATGAAAGGAATCTCACAATTCGTTCAGTTCACCCTCCCCGCCCCAATTTTACAGATGAGGAAACTGAGACTGGTGGAGATGATTGAACTTGGCTATGGTCAGAGGGCAGAGGGAAAGAGGAGGCAGGATTCGAGTGTGAGTGCCAAAACACTGCTTGGGCTGGTATTGATGACAAGAATCCTCTTCCAATGCTAAAATTCTATAAGCTCTTATACAAGGGATGTCTCAGTTTTGAGAAGAGCTGATCACACAAGCTTTTGTACATATGTTCTATGAAAATGTGGCCACTTTCCAAAATGCTAAGCTGATTCATGGCTTCTCAGAAATAGCATGAAAGCATGGTTGGACCTAGAATCAGGAGAGTGTGATCAGTCTGTGAGCCTCAGTTTTCTCAACTGTGGAGTGTGGCTAATAATTCTTACATTGCTTTATCTCACATGTTGTTGGGAGGAGAAGAATTTTCATTTAATCACAAAATGTTAAATGACTTTTACTAGACCCAGATGCTGCGCCAATCCAGGGCAGAGTTTCATCCAGCCCCAAGCAATTCACTGCAGTGCAGGAGAGACTACACCCCCATTCATTCACCTCTGCCTTCCCTAGAGCTTGGGGCTACTCATGACTCACCCTGCTCAGCTTGAACACCTTCCACTGGTAAAGAGAAGCATTGTGTTGGGAATCTCATGGCCAGGTGGTAAGCATCATCCTTTTCTGCATTTCTTGGTCCCTCTCCCAAATGCATGCTTCCCTTTGGAAAATGGAAATGACTTGGTTAGGGGAAACTAGGTGGGGAAATGGATAGAGTGTCAGACCTGGAGTCAGGAAGAGTCTTCTTCCTGAGTTCACACTGAGCCTCAGACACTTACTAGCTGTGTGACCCTGGGCAAGTCATTTAATCTGTTGGCCTCAGTTTCTTCATATACAAAATGAGCTGGAGAAGGAAATTGCAAACCACTCCAATATCTTTGATCTTGTTCCAGAAACATGAATCACATTGCATGTGAGAACTGTAAGTAGGCTAGGGACAGTCAGAGCTAAGTGTGAGGGCAGCAAAATTTGGAGGAGACTTACAGTATTTATTCTCTCCATCACTAACTAAACACTATTGATCTTAGAAGGTATTTCCTACATCTAGCTATCAAATGATATTTCCCTCCCTGAATCCTGACCTCAGGTGAGTTCCTCCAAGCTAAAACCTTCCCAGTAGTGGTATTCCAAACCTTCTTCTTTGGGCCATGTGTCTAGAGGTCTAAAATCAAATTAATCCCTGGACTCCCCAGTCTCAGGTGTCAGAATTGCCAGTTATAGCCCTGGTGGTGATTAGGGGTTGGGGAAGGGCAGATACAATGTGGTATAAGGAAGATCACTAGTGGTATTTGGAGTTAAAGCATCTGAATTGAAAACTGGGTTATGTCACTTATTATTTAAATAGCTTTGTGCCATTTGATTTACTGTTTGGTGGCCTCAGTTTCATCATCTGTAAAATGAGAGAATGGGAGTAGTTTTATTCCTTCCACTATGATTTCAAATTTGCCTCTAAATGTTCAAATAGTTTTGAAAGGTAGTATGGTGTCATGGGTGGAACGCTAACCCTGGAGTAAGGAAGACCTGGGTTTGAATCCTAACTCCTACAGGCTATGACTGGATAAATCACTTAATCTCTCAGTGACCTCAAGATATTCTCTAAGAGTAAAAGTCACATGGGAGCTATTTATCATAGTCCATGAAGTGATTTTACATACTGGGAGATCCCCACAACAATAAAATGAGATATAGATTTTAAAAAATACACATGTAACTGATTATTTGAAAAACACTTGCTTAGGGGTTTGCCCCAAGTGGTATCCCTTGCTTTTTAGTGAGCACTGAGTTCCTTTCTAAAAGATTACCTGTATAAAAGCAGATTTACCTCTTTGTTAGCATTCCTTGGGCCTACTTCTAATGAAGAGTAAACCTCCAAAGATCATTTAATGATTAGCCATCCCCTCTATAAAGGATTAAACCTATAGTAATAGAATTAACCGACTGTTCACTTAAGTACCTAAATATAATCTGAAAATGAGCATGATGGAGAGAAGGTGAGGTCTCAGAGAGTAGAGGAAATGGCAAGGATGGGTCACCAGGGATAGTGTGGCCAGTCCTTCCCATAGAAGGCAAATTGCTTTTTGGTGTATCAAAGAACTCAACCAAGCCTTACCTCTCAGCTCTGAACTCAGGAACAACACATTCCATGGTAGATCTTTGGAAATAATAATAGCTAACCCTTACATAATGCTTACTGTGTGCCAGATACCATGCTAAGTCCTTTACAGTGACATCTCATTTAATCCTTACAACAATCTTGGGATATAGGTGTTCTTATTATTCCCATTTTATAGATGAGGAAATCGAGGCAATTAGAGATCAAGTGACTTGCCCAGGGCCACACAGCTAGCAAGTGTCTGAGGCTATATTTGAACTTGGGTCTTCCTAATTTCAAGCCTGGCTCTCTAAGATTTGGGCCCAATTGGTCTATTGGCTCCCATGAAGGAGGCTGTGTCTGGGCTGAATATTAACTTCCTAGTTTGGAACTTCTGGTAGACTCAACTCTGAAATCTATGGTTTGGGGTCCTCCCTCTCTTCTTTTTTCCATGCTATAAGGGGAATTTGTGCTTCTGTTAGAGTTTTTGGACCAGATGACTGTTGGGGTCTAGGAATTTCTGTCATGACAAGATGTGAAGGCACATGTGAGGAGGGTAGCCAGGCAAAGTGGATGACTAGAATCAAGCTAGAAATTGACTTCCATGAAAGTTCGCTGCCGATGCTTGCAGGGCTGTGATTTCACCCATGTGGTTACTGGATTCAGCCATTCAGCAAATGCTAATTAAGCACCTGCTCTGAGCTAGGGGCCTTAGCAGAAGGTCATTTTGAGTTGCTGTGGCTGAATGAGCCAGACTAGCCCTTGGAAGGCCAGCAAAACAGAAAGCACTAGCTCGGAAATGTTCATTTTCAGGTCAAGAGTGTTCAAATGAAAGGCATTTCGTCTGAATGACATTGACTAGATGTGTGACAGTTCTCCAGCATCTTTCCAAGGCTTTAAGTTATAGGCAAGCTGCTCTGTACATGGATGGAGGAATTTTCCACATTCACCAAATCGCAGGTCCATGACATATTGCCTGATCGTATTTAAATAAAGCCCTCTTCCCTTGCTTCATTGTGGCCTGGGGTCTAGAAGTCTCCACACAAGCTCTATTTTATCCCTGCCAGCTGGGAGGCTTTCATACTGAAGGGGCCCAGTCTTGCTCTAATGAAAAATATTGATGGTGAGAGGTTGGAGCATCATAGGTTGGAGCAGCTCTTCAAGGCCATGTCCCCAGGCAAGGCAAGGTCAGTACGTGTCATGGCGTAGGGGTCAAGCCTCAACATTGACAAAAATCACACATCCTGGAAGTATGGAAACCAGTCTTGTAACAAGCAGGAGTTACACTGACCATGGAATGCCGTGGTCACTTCTTTGCGGTGTGCTCCTCTTCCAGCAAAAGAGCTTTGGTCTCTCCTTCTGGGCTGCACAAATTTATAATTGAATCTAAAGTATATGGCTCATCCTGCACTCCCAGGATGCTTTGTGCTGTACCCTTGCTAACCTGTGTTGTGCATCTTGTAACTGGTCTCCATGCACAGAGATTCTCTAAGGGAGAAGGTGCTAACTCAGGCATCTTCCTCTGCTGTTCCTCCTCCTCTCTCCTCTCAGCTTCTCTCTCCTTTTCCTTTTTCCATTATTGTCATCTTCATCATCATTTCCTCCTCCTCTTCCTCTTTTTCCTCCTCCCTCTTCTTCATCTTCATCTTCTCCTTCCCCTTCTTCTTCTTCTTCTTCTTCTTCTTCTTCTTCTTCTTCTTCTTCTTCTTCTTCTTCTTCTTCTCCTTCCTCCTCTTCATCTTTCTTCATCTCCTTCTATTCCTTCTCCTTCTTCTTTTCCTAATGCTTTATGTGGATAAATGACACCGTGACTTTCACTTTGTAAATGAAAGGTGGTGCAAATACACAACTGAATTTAAAGTACGTGACTCATTCTGCGCTCCTAGATGGCTCCATTTTGTACCCTGCTGCCCAACCTGTATAGTGCATCATTTTGTAGTTGTTCTCTGTGCACAGGGCTCCTCCTAGGGATGACGAGCTAACTGGGGCATCTAAAACTACCAGATGGACCATAATTACAAACTGGGACTTCATAATTGATGTGCACACTACTTCCTTTATGAGTGATGTTACTTTACTCCCAGAAATGTTCAACAATGGAAGGGCTATGTCTCCTGGCATTTCCTTTAATAATGGTAATG
The DNA here is from genome assembly GCA_023548195.1 of Bettongia penicillata ogilbyi. Taxonomy (NCBI): domain Eukaryota; kingdom Metazoa; phylum Chordata; class Mammalia; order Diprotodontia; family Potoroidae; genus Bettongia; species Bettongia penicillata. Next base: position 9,872,219 of record JAJHZJ010000453.1, read on the forward strand.
AGCATGGTAATATAATAATGATGATATGACATTACTTTCTAATGATATAGAAAGCATCTTCAAAGAAGCACCCAGCACTTTGCAGACATTATCTCATCCATTCACAACACATCCATGGAACAGGTAGTCCATTCACATATTAGTAAGAGGCGTCCATGCTGTAGGTGGAATTGCAGGACAAGGACAGTGTCACCTGTCTTCTTTGGGCCACTTTCATTCCATCATTCAACCAAGGCTGACACCATGATGGGGGAAAAGTCCCTGAGATCAGTCAATGATCTCAGTCCCAGTCATTAACTGTGGCCTTTGGACCAGACTAGAACAACCCCACATTGTTTTGCTCTAGGGTCAGACCTGTACCCGCCATTTCCACTGGAGGCCGGATATAGCAGGGGATGGCAGCCAAGGCTTTGGATAAGTGATTTCTATGGGGAGCAGATTGTGGATTCGTTGTAATTTAGTGATATGTCATTCATGACTAAAAGCACAGAATGAGCTGAGCAAGGCATAGAATGCCTGATTAATCCCCCTCATCCAATTCTCGCTCCCACTTGCTGAGGAAGCTCTGCCTGTCCTAGCAGCAAGGGTGAACCCGAGAAGGAATGTGGCATTTAGAATCAGAAGGTAGGAGTTGGAATTCTGCCTCTGCTACTTCCTACTTGTGGGATTTGGGTGAGACACTTTGCAGCTCTGGGCCTTGGTTCTCTTCTTCAACATGATAGCATCTTTGAAAAGAATTGGTTTCCAAGTATTCTTCCAATTCTATATCCCATTATTCTGTTGAAGTCTTTAACAAAACCTGGTTCTGGGTTGAAAGTTTGTCTTGATTTTAACCTCGGATTTCCTTTGTGACAAGTCCTTCTTTCCATGTCCTACCACATCAGTCCCTATTATAGCATGCCTAGGAGTCATCTGGCCTCTGTCTGTAGACCTTCAGTGTGGAGGAAGCCACTACACCCTGAACAGCCCATTGTATCCGGGAACAGTTTTCCTTGCAGAGAAGCCTGTCCTGAGGTCAAGCTGAAGGTTACGTCTTTATAACTTTCACCGAATGCTCCTGGTAAGCAAATGGTTACCAAAGGAGAAGGTATGGTTTTCCATGAGTTTCACCAAGTGTACTGTGAAATTTGGATGTTCTGCTATTACAGATAGAAGGCAATTTATAATAAGTTGGTTTAACATATATTTTTCTCACTCAGTGTATGTAATATGACAGATAAAGTATTCACAAGATAAACAAAACTTGGCCATTACACATATGTAGCAACCTCAAAATATGTCAGACCTTCAACTCCTTGAAAAGTACTCAACAAAAACAACTGTTCCTACTGAAGGAAAATTGTAAATATGTGAGTCTGTCAAATGTTCTGTCTGCTGGCAGCTTAAATGTTCATCGTTCTGCCACTACCCAATACAAAGTGCAAAAAGAAAAATGTTTGAGAAGCTCTGCTTCTGATTCTGTCCTGGGGCCCAATAGAACAAACGTGATCTGTCTTCTGTCTGATAATCTGTCCAATTGTTTTTTTAAGTTTTAAATATTATTTATTTTTATTCTGAACTTAATACCAAATAAAATGGACATTTCTAATACACTGTACAACAGAAAAATGGAAACTTCAGTTTTCTATTCTGTGTAGCTTCCTCCTTTCCTCCCTCTCTCCCTTCCTTCCTTCTTTCCTTCCTTCCTTCTGTCCTTTCTTCCTTCCTTCTTTTTTCATTTCTTTCCTTCTCTTATTTCTACCTAATCCTATCCCTCCTTAATCCTCTGACCTCCACCTCCATTGAAAGAAAAAGAAAGTCCTTGTAGCAAATTTTCAGTCAAGTCAAGCAATTTCTCCCATTGGATCCTTCTGAAAATGAATGTCTTATTCACTCCTTAGAATATTTGAAGAGCATTCTCTTGTCTCCAATGTGTTTTCTCTTCTCCAGGTTGGACTCTTCCATTTCATTCAACTAATCTTTCTCCAGCATCAAGCTGAGGTCCTTCACCATTCTGGTTGCTCTTTTTTGGATTATCAATGCTACCGTATAATGTAGTGCCCAGAATGAACACCCTACTCCAGCTATGGGCTGACTGGATAAAGGACAGCAGAGTTACCACCTCCCTGGTCCTAGGAAATATGCATCTCTTCATGTAGCTGCTATCCCACTAGCTTTCTTGAGCACCACATTGCATTACCAACTCATGTAGAGTTGGAAGTCTGCTATATGATAGCAATATGAAAGAATCAGAATCCAAGAATAATAATCCTCGTTACCTTACAGTACCCTGAGGATTTGGCAGCTGCTTTCTCACACAGTGGAGCCTATGCATTCCTCAGTCTTCTGGAAAGGAATGTGGAGAAGATAGCCTAGGAGGTGGGTGATAGAGGCAGGTTATTTCATTCCTGAGTGTCTCTGATGACACTTGGGAGGAATCCTGCTGCTTGGAGAGACCATGAGGCAACCCACGGGCAAAAATGGAGTCCAACTGTGCTCTACAAAGTGCTGTACATCTGCATATTTGACTGGTGTTGTGCCTGATAATCACTGTCTCAAAGCTGGAAGGGACCTCAGCTGTCAGGAAGTCCAAATCCAGACCTGAAAAATAATAATTCTTCACCATGCCCGATAAGTAAATCATCCAAGCTTGGCCTGAAAGCTTCCCCCAAGGGACAGCCAGCCCCTATCCTGTGATAAGACTGTCTTCTTTTGGGCAGCTCTAATTGTGAAGTTTTGCCTGACATCAGGCCTCAATTGTCCTCTTTCAAATTCCTGCCCACTGAGGCAGGATAAATTTCCTCTGTCTTCCCCAAGGCTACACTCTAAACACCTGAAGACAGCTATCATATCCTTTTCTGCTCCAATTCCTCTTCAGCCTAAACATTTCCAACTCTTTCAATCAGGCCTCATACATCATGGACTTGAGCCTCTTTATCCGTCTGACTGTCCTCTCTCTCCACTTTTCTGATTATCCATGTCTAGCTTAGCAGTGATGTCCTTTCTCAGTTGAAGTCCCCATGATTCCTTCTTTTTAAAATTCAGATTCCACAATAGCATCTTTTGTATAACATGTTACTGATATGGCCAACTATACAAACAGGATTGTTTTGTTTTGTTTTGCTTTCTCAGATATGCTGTCAACTCTGGACTCTACTAGATGACTGCTGAGATCCCTTCTCTCTCAGAGATATGGGGATTCTAAATTCCCAACATACCATTTTCACAAGCCCACTAAGGGGTCATACACCTAAAAGAACTTTGGGCTGAAAGGAAGCTTAGAGATCATATAGTCTAACTTCCTCATTCTACATATGCAAGGACCCAAACACATAGAGCTCAAACAACTTGGCCAGGATCACACCAATATTAGGTGGAAAAATTGGAATTTAAATTCAGATCTCTGACTCTAAATTCAATGTTCTTTCTACTGTATCATACTCTTTATGTCTGGGTATGTGTATACTGGCCACATGGTCATAACATGGCTTTTTTTTTTCACTGGGGAAAAGAGATAAATAAACTGGGATATTGAACACTTTTGGGAAATTTACAAAGTTCCTTGAGTCACTGAGTGGGATGAATGACTTAGATTGTCCGGGGCTTTAGCAGTACAGCCATTAAGACCATTAAGTGTCTGTTAAAAAGTCTAAGCCTGGAGTCAACAAATCTTTAACAAATATCTCCTGTAAGCAGTAAAATTAATACTTAGGTTGGGATACTTTGTATGGAATTGTTACTATTCCATTCCATCTTTGGAAGTGTCCACAAACTCATTTCTCATAGATGTCTCCACCTCATGCTCTTTCCATCTTCATGTGTTGAAGGAGATCTGTTTCTCCCCATGAGACAATGCCTACTTCATGTCAGGCACCATGCTAAGTACTTGAGGATATGAAGAAAAGCAAAACTTAAAATCCCTGCCCTCAAGGAGCTCCCACTCTTACGGGCAAGAATGTGTTAACCAACTGTGCACAACTAAGCTGGATACAGAGATATGGAATGAGTTGGAGATCCTCTGAGGGAATCATCATTGCAGTGTTCATTTATGCCTTTCCTTCCTAATACTATTGTTTTCCTCGTAGTGCTCTCCAGTTCTTTCTGCCTGAGCTCATTTCCATCAATTCAAAGCTATGCCTCCATGGTTCATGGAAGGACAGGATCCTAGATGCAGAGCCAGAGAGGATTCTAGAGGTCCCAAAGTCCCTCTCTTATGGACTCAAGGGCTGTCTCCTTCCCATTGCTCCCCATTTAGCCCATTCCCAACATTACTTTGTATTTGTTTTAGAAAAATCAGCTTTTTGGAGGGATACTCAAAAATGAATATTTGCCATTAGTACATATTGACCATTCCACAACTGAATGAAACATGGAGAGGAAATAAAATCTCACTGTATGTGTTGTTTGCTGATTTTTTTTAAAGCATCTGATTTGGCAGAGCAATGGTTTTATTGAATTGTGGCTATTATTTTTTAACAAGGTATCTCCCAGATATACATGAAAATTACTCCTTAAAAGGCGTAACAAGGCAGCACATGGTCTTAGGAAACTTTCTCAACTTTTACTTGCACTGAATCTGGTTCCCAGAGCATGGCTACTACAGGACCTTAACCCTCTAGGAGAAACTTTGAAGGGATCAAGGATATCTTTCTGAATACTGTAGCTCACAAACCCCAATAATGTGTTTCTTATCAAGATTGTCACTTGATATCATTTAGTCAACAAGACTTAAATAGCCTTTACAAAAGAGTATTTACAAAGCGAATATAGTAAGAACAGTTGATACAAAAATCCCACCAAAAGTTTATAATGTAGTCTCCCCCAGTTACAAAGAAATTTCAGAAAAAAAGTGGGTCTAAGCATAGAGAGAATATATGGGAAAGGAGAAACATTGTTTCTGGAAGTTCTCTGGTTGGAGAACTGAAGGTGTTCCCCTTCTGTTTGCTGTGTCTATTCTGCCAAGCTCTTTGAGAATTTTGAATCTGAGTCCATTCTGCCCTTCGCTTCTGAACCCAATACCGTTGTTAGCAGACCCAGAGGATATCAACAGGACAGTATGGGCAAACTGGGAAGTCCTTCAGATGTCTAAAGTTAATAAGGCTTCCCTTCAGGGGAGGAGAGGAAGGGAGGAAGGGAGAAGACCAAGCCTAAAACTGATAACCAGGGCTTGGGTCCAACACTCTATCCACTCCTACCTATAGTTTTCCTAGTTCCATTTAATTCATTCTCAATCATTTTTTAAAATCTCTCCATGTTTCTCTGATTTCCTTCTATATAATTTCTTGCGGCACAAAAAATATTCCTTTACATAATGACACCATTTCTTTAGCCATACCCAGTCAGTGAGTACCCACATCTCCTCCAGCTTTTTGCTTCTCCAAAAAGTACCTTTATGAAGATTTTGGTGTACATGGAAGGTTTCCTTCTTTTGTCTTTGACCTCTTCGGTGTAAAAACCCAACATTAGGATCTCTGGGTGAAAGAATTTGGGCACCATTGATCATTTTTTATGTGTAATTATAAATCAGAGCATCTGTTTAACTCAAAGTATCCCTTACTATCCAAGCATTGGGATTCTGGTGCCCAGAGCCCAGAAGCCTGATGGTAAATATTTAATAAATGACTCTTTAAAATATTTAATTTATACCCATTTTATCCATCACTTTCTTAAGTCTGAACAGCCCACAAAACAATAAGTCAGTCCCTGATTTGTAGAGTTTACTGATTTGAGAGGCACAAATGCTCACACTGAAAGTTAATAATGGGGAGCCAGTATCAATTAACCTCGGTATACCCTGCCAGAGAGTCTCTGCAAACCAAAGCATTTTCCCCTTGTCTGCAATGCCTATTTTCCCTCCTAATTCTTTCTTTTGCTCACAAATTCCAGTCATTACCTCATTTCTCCTCCAAGGAGATACTTACTCTCATATTTTATGGCCCTTGTCACAAATATCCCACATGGGTGACTATAGAGTGAACTCAAGGCAGCGGAAGCCCCAGCTGTCTTCTTTACCTGTTACACATTACCTCCAGCCAACCTCCTGGAGTGAGCTCATATCTTAAAGTTCATGGCAGAGACTGGTTTTTCAAGGGTGTATATTTGGGTGCAAGCTGATTTTTACTGGATCTACCTCAGCTGAAGGCTGCCTTCCTTGGTATTGAGTCCTCTTAACTGGAAGTTTTGAAGCAGAAGCTGGGGAATTCCAGAGGTTTCTTCTTTAGATAAGAGTTGGAATTACTGATCCTTGAGGTCTCTTTGAAACCTGAAATTCTGTGATTCTGGCTAATTTAGTCTTGATGAAAGGAGGAACTTCCAAATAATGCAAATTATCCTAAATTTGAAGAGTCAGCCTTGGGAGGGAGGGAATCTCTCCCCTCTCTGGAAGTTTCTGGTCCTAGATGATCCTTTGTTAGATGTATTGTAGAGGGACACCTTGTTCAGGAGTGAATGGAGAATTCTTTTTTAAATACTTACTATATGCTAGGCACTGTACAATGCCCTCAAGATACAAATATAAATATGAAACCTCCCAGCTTCTAAGAGTTTTCATTCTAAGGCTGGGTAACACTAAATAGGGCATGGCTATAGTTCAGGGGGCTTTGTTCTGGGAAACCATTGGTCAGTTGAGTGGCAGACCCTTTCCCAAAGGATGGTGATGTTGATTTGACTACTGTGTGCAGGGAATGATATGGTAGGGCATGTATGTTTGCTGTCAAATCCAGAGAACTCAGTCTTTGAGCAAGTGTCCCAAAGCTGAGTGGATTTTGAGATGCATTGGTGTGGAGAGTACAAAGCAGTGGGCACAGGGATTCCCTTAGATGGGAATGTCAGTCTTGGCTGTGATCAGCTAGATACTGGTCCATATGAGTTTGTACTCACTCGTCCATCAGAACAGTAGAACCCAATTAGAGTTCCATAGGTGAGGTATGAGTTGGGCTCAGTGGTCCCTGGGATCTTTGCCAAAGCTGATAATTTTTGTTTCCATAATTCGGAGATAATTTGATCTTGAAATTCTCTGATTTTGAAAGTTTGTGATTTTGTATTTTGCATATTCTCGTGCACTCATTTTTCTCTGATTGTAAGTGCAACACACACCAAACATTTCTTGCACCTATACTGGACATGACAGTGGAGTTGGGTTTTGTTGATTCCAAAGCTAACCTTTCAGCCTTTCTGCCACACTCTCTCTTGGAGAACCCAGCACTGGAAGTAAATCCTGATATCTTGGCATGGAAATGGAGATGACAAACCATTCCAAGGCCAACATCAGTTTCATCTAGACCAAATGTATAAATCCAGCCATTTCACAAACCCCTCTGTGGAGTGGAGAGGCAGGTTTTGTCTCCAAGATGATTTCTACCTGAGAGATAACTAACTGCTACATGTGTCTCCTTGTTAAAAGCCAATTCCCGCTGAATACCTGTTGAAGTTAAGAAACTAAGATTTGACTTGAACTACTTCTCTTTTTTTATGACCTTTGCCACAGAAAAGGCTAATGGACTCCTTCCTTATCTGTCCAGGTTTTCAAAAATTTGTCAAAAAAGAGAAACTAAGGAATTTGGGGTCTAAATCCTGTCTTTTACTATATATGTAATTTTGGACGATTCACCTGCCTTCCGTGGGCCACATTTCCTCATCTTTAAAAGGAAGGAATTAGACTAAATGACCTTTAAATTTTCTTTCAGCTCTAGGCCTCCAGGGATAATTCTTAGTTCTCCAGCCTTGATAGAAAAGACTAGGGGTTTAGTGGATAGAGGGGCTGGCTTGGGAATCTCAAATTACCAGGTTCAAACCCTACCTAGGCCACATATGAGAAGAGATGCAATATGTAGAGAAGGTCACAGAACTTCTCAGTGTCTGGGGCCCTTCTTCCAGCCTCATTTCCCTTATCTGTAAAACAAAGGGGTTAGACAAGATGGCCTCAGAGGTCAGATCAAGCTTAAAAACCATGATCTTAGGGGTTCACCACTAATATTTAGAGAAACTGCAAGCAGTTAGCTGCAGAAACCCCTCCGTCCTTATGGTTAGCCTTCTGAAACTGACTCAGAAGCATCAATTTGGCCATGGTTCTTTTTAATAAAAATTAAGTACTAACCAATGAGCATTAATTACTAAATCAGCAACATTTATTCGGCATCCATAATGTGCCTGCTACTGTGCATATTTTAAAGGGCATCACTGGCATTAGATGTGCAGGTTTAAAACATGGAAGGCCTCAGATCATGATGGCAAAAGCCTCCAATTCTTAACTTTCTCATTTTTTTCCTGATTACTCAGGAGACCAAGGTATGTAGGGATATTGTTCCTAAACTTTTGTCCTTCCATGTGATAATATTTAAGCTTGAAAGTTTGGAAAGTGAAAAAAAATACCACTTAAAACACATCAAAAGAAAGTCTTAGTAGGCAGAAAAAAAATTAGGAGAAATGGAGAAGTGAATTAATCTTCCGGTAGCCCATAGCATCCAGGAGAGGGAATGCTACATGGTCATGATTTGACCTCCCAACTTAAGACAAATGAGTGTGGTTGGAGCATGTGTTCTGATGGAAAACTCACCAGAGGAATGATGGCTGCTCCGATTTTACATTTAATCATAACTACCTGATTGCATCTCTCCCAAATAACCAAATGGATTAATCAGAAGAGGAGAGGAGGGAAGGGGACCGAGATGCTCATTTCCCCCATTTGAGGACACATAACGTAAAGGGCTGTGGTCCGAAATCTCAAGGAAGAGCACCTGGAAGATTAAAGCTGTGGACATAGCATTAACAAAGTACAGACCACACTGAATTAATGAGTGCTGGAGATAGACATTCACTGGAGTCTTAATTTATTTTCCTTTTCTAGCTCATCCTTTAAGAAAATGACAGTGTCTTCTTATCGATTTTACACTCAGAGATCAATCAGAATTGCCCTGACTCAGAGAAAATTTACAGCGCTCCCCGTGACACCGCCTGCAGCATCGGGGCCCAGGCAGACATTACAAGGAAGCAATAGATCATGATTGTATGTAAAGCTTGACATGCTTAAAAATAAGCTAATCTGTAGTGGAATTTCCTTCTTTTTGACAAGTCTCTCGGCCCAGCTTGCGGGCCCCTTGTTATGAATCTCCTTTCCCGGCTCCACTATTAATTATAAGATGTGGAGCAGAGTCATGTACACAGGCCCTCGGGGCGGTCCTATGCTCTTGTAGTTTCAGATAAAATATAAACCAACAGATCACTCCTATTTAAACAATGCGAAATGTCACTCGGATGCACTCCATAAAAAAGGAAGGAGGGAAAGAAAAGCTTGAGGTGTTCCGTCAAGAGCTATGATCAATTCTGACAACCCGACAATATCAGGCTAAATGATGGGCCTGTACATTCCTCAACAGCCCCCGGTGGAAATTGCTAGATCCGGAAGCTCTTTTGTGCGAGTAACTAGCTGGATTAAATGCAATAATTACAGAAAAGACACCGGCCGTGCTGTGGAGGCAGGCGCTGGCGAAGTCAGCGTGTTTCTACTCTGCCATTTATCTTGTAACTGGGGAATGCCCTGGCCTGGACTTGGCTTGATGTTGGCAAGAGAACTCAAGAATCTGCCGAGTCCAAACACTTGGGAGACCTTGCTTCTCAGTAGGCTGGGGGAGACGAGGCTTTTTTTTGGAGGGTTTGCTCGGCAGGGACTGAGGAAAAACATGAAAACAGGAAGGAGTAGGGGGCATAGGCTGGGCAGTTCATCCTGCTCCAAGGGAACTGAAGTTGCCAAAAGTCAAGCTACAGGGAAGGCTCTTATGAGCCACAATGGGGACCTTGCAATCTATATAGAAATGTAGAATCACAGACTGAGCAATAGAAGGAGGCTCAGCAGCCATCATATACATCCTGCATCTGAAAATTTAATTCAGTATACATTGACTAAATATCTGCTGTACGCAAGACCCTTGGACTAGGTGCTAGGGAAAGAAAAATTAAAAAAAAAAATTAAATCAGTCCCTGATCCCAAGGAGCTCACCTTTCACTGGAGGGATATAACATGTACAGAAATAAATCCAAAATATATGTAGCAGAAGAAGGCAGAAAATTTCTGACTTGCCAGAGCGGACACTTCAGCATGGAGCGTGGGGATAACTAATTCAACAAATTGGTCCAGGTTTGGTAGCTCATACTCATAATCCTTTCTGCTGGACAGACTGGTGCCAGTTGGATTGCTTGAGCTCAGGAGTTCTGAGTTGTAGTGAGCAAAACTGATGGGTTGTCTGCACTCAGTCCAGTCTCAATATGGTCTGCCCTACAATAGCTTCTTGTCATTTGAAGAGGTATGATGGCTCATCACCTCTACTGTCCTCCTCCAACAAATTATATGAATGCATTTATATTCCAAACTTCTGTCACTCTTGGCTACCATCTCCCTTGGCTAGACAAGATCAAATATTTGCTAAAGGAAAGAAGGTTTCTATGGTTATTTTCACTTGTGATGATCAATTTAAATAAGTTTAACTCCTTAGGAAGTAGTAGTGGACTGTGTAATAATGGATTATTTTTATCTATTCCCCCCATTTTTTTGTATCAATATAAATAAGTCAAGTTGGAATTGCCTCAGTTGCATAATAATAACAATAATTAATCAATCAATCAAATATTTTTAAGCCCTCACTGTGAGCCAGGCACTGTGTGGAAGAATAAAATTAGTTCTACTTGGAAGGAACTAATGTTTAGATAACACTAAGGTTTGTAAAGCACTTTACATATATTGATCTTTGAAGATTATTTTTTCAAATAAAAAATCTTCCATCTTTCTCTTCTATGCATCATGTAGCAGTCCTATTTGATGCTCACAACAAGCTTTGTGAGGTAGCTGCTATTGTTGCATCCATTTCATAGATGAGGAAAACAAATCTAAGAGACTTGTCCAGGGATCACACAGCCAAGATGTATTTGAGTCAGAATTCAAACTTTGATCTCTTGATTCCTTACCTAATCCTCTAGTCACCATCCTACTCATATTTCTCACTTTTATTCTCATAATTCCATATTGATTTTGAATTTTACTGAAAGAATTCAGTGGTCTTCCAGTACATACACAGGTGCTTTGCAAACGACTGAGTGAGTGCCCATTCACGTCCTGTCTGTGAGGAATAGTCAATTTCATTTTGTGACTTTCGTCAATTGGGATTATGAGCAACACCTTTCCACTCTCTTCTTGAAGACTACGTCCATGATGCAAAGTCACGAATCTCCGATATAAACTTTTGACTTCTCTCATTTCTTACTCATGAGTCACATTTTCCACATATTGTTTGCTCTTTCTCCTCAATTGCATTTCCAGTGCAAGGGATATGGGTTACAATGATCTTGCAAAAGTTGCAGTGACCATCTTTTGCGAATTCTCTGTTGGGCAATGGAACACGTATCCAAATGTCACACAGAATGATCCTTCTTGTCATCAGAAGCATATTGAAGCCAGCACCACCAATGTCATTATCTATTCCTTTAAGGGGCACCTGGCAGCCCTCTTTCCACTGAGTTGCACCTTCCTTTTGCTGAATACTTTCATTTATTGACAACACATCAAGATCATGATGGTTCAGTTCTGCTGGTAGTATAGCCACTCCTAGATCACTGGAAAAATATCTTGCATGCACAGGGCCAGTAGAGCCACATTTGCTGTTGGATACCTTACAGTGGCAGGAAATTTTTTTTTTAATATAAATTTATTTATTTAACTTTTTGCATTCATTTTCACAAAATTTTGAGTTCCAAATTTGCTCCCCATTTGTCCCCACCCCCCACCCCAATACAGCGAGCATTCTAATTTCCCCTATCACCAATCTGCCCTCTCTCCTATCCTCCCTCCCTTCTCTTGTCCCCATATTCTCTTTTGCCCTGTAGGGCCAGATGACTTTCTATTCCCCATTGACTGTGTATCTTATTTCCTAGTAGCAAGAACAATATTAAACAGTTGTTCCTAAAAGTTTGAGTTCCAAATTCACCCCATCCTTCCCTCCCCACCCATTCCCTTTGGGAAAGCAGGCAATTCAGTATGGGCCATATCTGTGTACTTTTGCAAATGACTTCCATAATAGTCATGTTGTGTAAGACTAACTGTATTTCCCTCCATCCTATCCTGCCCCCCATTGTTTCTATTCTGTCTTTTGATCCTGTCCCTCCCTGAGTGTTGACTTCAAATTGCTCCCTCCTCCCATTGCCCTCCCTTCCATCATCCCTCCCTCCCTGCTTATCTCCTTCTCCCCCACTTTCCTGTATTGTAAGATAGGTTTTCATACCAAAATGAGTGTGCATTTTACTCCTTCCTTTACTCGAATGTGATGAGGGTAAACTTCATGTTTTTTTTTCTCAGCTCTCCTCTTTTTCCCTCCACAAAAAAGTCTCCTGCTTGCCTCTTGAATGAGAGATAATTTACCCCATTCCATTTCACCCTCTCTCCTCCCACTACATTTCTCTCTCACCATTTACCTTAATTTCTTTTAAGATATGATCCCATCCTATTCAATTCACTCTGTGCTCTCTCTCTGTGTGCATGCATGTGTGTATGTGTGTGTGTGCACGCATGTGCGTGTGTGTGGTCCCACCAACTACCCAGATACTGAAAAGTTTTAAGAGTTACAAATATTGTCTTTCCATGTAGGAATGTAAACAGTTCACCTTTGGTAAGTCCCTTATGACTTCTCTTTGCTGTTTACTTTTTCATGCTTCTTCTCATTCTTGTGTTTGAAAGTCAAATTTTCTTTTCAGCTCTGGTCTTTTCATCAAGAATGCTTGAAAGTCCTCTGTTTCTTTGAAAGACCATATTTTCCCCTGAAGTATTATACTCAGTTTTGCTGGGTAGGTGCTTCTTGGTTTGAGTCCTAGTTCCTTTGACTTCTGGAATATCCTATTCCATGCCCTTTGATCCCTTAATGTAGAAGCTGCTAGATCTTGTGTTATCCTGATTGTATTTCCACAATACTGGAACTGTTTCTTTCTAGCTGCTTGCAATACTTTCTCCTTGACCTGGGAATTCTGGAATTTGGCCACAATGTTCCTAGGAGTTTCTCTTTTTGGATCGATGGATTCCTTGAATACTTATTTTGCCCTCTGCTTCTAGAACATCAGGGCAGTTTTCCTTGATAATTTCATGAAAGATGATGTCTAGGCTCTTTTTTGACCATGGCTTTCAGGGAGTCCCATAATTCTTAAATTGTCTCTCCTGGATCTATTTTCCAGGTCAGTTGTTTTTCCAATGAGATATTTCACATTCTCTTCCATTTTTTCATTCTTTTGATTTTGTTTTGTGATTTCTTGGTTTCTCAGAAAGTCATTAGCCTCCATCTGTTCCATTCTAATTTTGAGAGAACTATTTTCTTCAGTGAGCTTTTGAACCTCTTTTTCCATTTGGCTAATTCTGCTTTTGAAAGCATTCTTCTCCTCATTGGCTTTTTGAACCTCTTTTGCCAATTGAGTGAGCCTATTTTTCAAGGTGTTATTTTCTTCAGCATTATTTTGGATCTCCTTTAGCAAGGTATTGACCCGTTTTTCATACTTTTCTTGCATCTCTCTCATTTGTCTTCCCAGTTTTTCCTCCACCTGTCTAACTTGATTTTCAAAATCCTTTTTGAGCTCTTCCATGGCCTGAGTCCATTGGATATCTATTTTGGATGTTTGGGATACAGAGGCCTTGCCTTCTATATCTTTCCCTGATGGTAAGCATTGTTCCTCCTCATCAGAAATGAAAGGAGGAAACATCTGTTCCCCAAGAAAGTAGCCTTCTATGGTCTTATTTTTTTTCCCTTTTCTGGGCATTTTCCCAGCTAGTTACTTGACTTCTGAGATTCCTCTCCACCCCTGCCTAGATCCACCCAGATAGTGCTTGGGGTCTGAGATTCAAATGCTGCTCCCCAGCCTCAGGGCTTTCAGCGGGGGCATCGGGGGGCGCTGCTGTGGCTGCTATTCAATGTGAGCTTAAAGTTTGGTGCTCAGGTGGGGGAAGGGCTGCCTCCCGGGCTCAGTTCCCTCAGGGGGTTTATGCAGAGACCTTCAGTAGTGGAGCAGAGCTCCTGCCTGCTCCAGGAGCCCCTGGCCACAGCTGCCTCTGCCACTGCCTCCTGAGGGGGCCTGAACCACTGAGACACACCGCTCCCCTCTCAGCCAGCCCAGAAGTCTCTCTCACTGACCTCTAGTGCCTGTGGGTGGAGGCGTTTTAGCAGCCACCAGAGATTCTGTCCCTGAAGCCTGCTGGGATCTGCTCCTCTTGGGGTCAGGTGGCCAGGGCAGTGCAGGGGTGGGCTCCACTGTCCAGTGTGCGATGGACCTTTGGTGGCAGTTTTTCAGGGCTCTCTGGAACGGAAATCTCTTCCACTGCATTGCTGCATGGCTTCCACTGCTCCAGAATTTGTGGGGAGTTCTTTTTATAGGAAATTTATGAGCTGTGGGTTCAGAGCTAGCATATGTTAGTCTTTCTACTCTGCCTTCTTGGCTCCTCCCCCCTGGCAGGAAAATTGACAGGAATTCCAGCAAGATTACACAACCACTTGCAAACCAGAACATCAATTTCTTTTTAGTTTTCTTCTCTTGAAGAAGTCTTTAAATCAGAAATGCAATTGAGAATTTTGCTGATACTAAAGTTTGATTATGGGATTGGGAAGGAAGATTTTTAACTCTCCTGAGTTTTCTTCCAATGTTGTTAGACATCATTCACATTTTTTTTTCTTTCTTTCTTTATTTATTTATTTATTTATTCATTTATTCATTTATTCATTCATTTATTTATTTATTTATTTATTTGTTTATTTATTTATTTATTTATTTATTTATTTAGCTTTTTACATACATTTTCACACATTTCTGGGTTCCAAATTTTCTCCCCTTTTCTCCCCTCCCCCCACCCCAATACCCCAAGCAATCTAATTTTCCCTATCTCCAATCTGTCCTCTCTTCTGTCATCCCTCCCTTCCCTTGTCTCTATCTTCTCTTTTCTCCTGTAGGGCCAGATGACTTTCTATTCCTCATTAACTGTATGTCTTCTTTCCTAGTTGCAACAACAATACTAAACAATTGTTCCAAAAACTTTGAGTTCCAAATTCTCCCCTTCCCTCCCTCCCCACCCATTCCCTTTGGTACGGCAGGCAATTCATTATAGGTCATATCTGTGTAGTTTTGCCAATGACCTCCCTGATAGTTGTGTTGTGTAAGACTAACTGAATTGCCATCCCTCCTAACCTGCCCCTCGTTGGTTCTCTTCTGTCCTTTGATCCTGTCCCTCCCGAAGTGTTGACTTTCAATTACTCCCTCCTCCCTTTGCCCTCCCTTCCATCATCCCCCCCCCAATATCTCCTTCTCCCCCGCTTTCTTATACTGTAAAATAGGTTTTCATACCAAAATGAGTGTGCATTTCACTCCTTCGTTTAGTCAAATGTGATGAGGGTAAACTTTTGTTTGTTTGTTTGTTTGTTTTTTCTTTCCCTCAGCTCTCCTCTTTTTCCCTCCACTAAAAACATCTCCTACTTGCCTCTTAAATGACATATAGTTACCCCCTTCCATTTCCCCCTCTTTCCTCTCACTACATTTCTCTCTCACCATTTACCTTAATTTCTTTTAAGGTATGGTCCCATCCTATTCAGTTCAATCTATGCTCTCTGTCTCTGCATGTGAATGCATGTGTGCATGTGTGTGCATGCGTGTACATGTGTATGTGTGGTCTCACCAACCACCCAGATATTGAAAAGTTTTAAGAGTTAGAAATATTGTCCTTCCCTGTATGAATGCAAACAGTTCATTTCTGGTAAGTCCCTTAATACTTCTCCTTGCTGTTTACTTTTGCATGCTTCCTCTCATTCTTGTGTTTGAAAGTCAAATTTTCTTTTCAGCTCTGGTCTTTTCATTAAGAATGATTGAAAGTCCTCTGTTTCATTGAAAGACCATATTTCCCCTTGAAGTATTATACTCAGTTTAGCTGGGTAGGTGATTCTTGGTTTCAGTCCTAGTTCCTTTGCCTTCTGGAATATCCTATTCCATGCCCTTCGATCCCTTAATGTAGAAGCTGCTAGATCTTGGGTTATCCTGATTGTATTTCCACAGTACTGGAATTGTTTCTTTCTAGCTGCTTGCAAGATTTTTTCCTTGAGCTGGGAGTTCTGGAATTTGGCCACAATGTTCCTAGGAGTTTCTCTTTTTGGGTCTCTTTCAGGTGGTGATCGATGGATTCTTTCAATACTTATTTTGCCCTCTGGTTCTAGAATGTCAGGGCAGTTTTCCTTGATAATTTCATGCAAGACGATGTCTAGACTCTTTTTTTGATCATGGCTTTCAGGTAGTCCCATAATTTTTAAGTTGTCTCTCCTTGATCTATTTTCCAGGTCAGTTGTTTTTCCCATGAGATATTTCACATTCTCTTCCATTTTATCGTTCTTTTGGTTTTGTTTGGTGATTTCTTGGTTTCTCATAAAGTCATTAGACTCCATCTGTTCCATTCTAATTTTGAGAGAACTATTAAATTCCGTGAGCTTTTGAGCCTCTTTTTCCATTTGGCTCATTCTGCTTTTGAATGCATTCTTCTCCTCATTGGCTTTTTGAACCTCTTTTGCCAATTGAGTGAGCCTATTTTTCAAGGTGTTAATTTCCTCAGCATTTTTTTGGGTCTCCTTTACCAAGATATTGACCTTTTTTTCATACTCTTCTTGCATCTTTGTCATTTCTCTTCCCAGTCTTTCCTCCACCTGTCTAACTTGCTTTTCAAAATCCTTTTTAAGCTCTTCCAAGGCCTGAGCCCACCCAACACCCCCCTGGGGTGTCAGGGGTACTGAGGCCCCGCCCTCCACATCTTTCCCTGATGGGAAAAATACGTTCTCATCCTCCCCATCAGATCCGAAGGTCGGGATCATTTGCATTTGTTGGAAAAAACTCTCTAAAGTCTTATTTTTCTTCCCCTTTCTAGGCATTTTCCCAGCCAGTTACTTGACTTCTGAGATTCCTTTCCACCCCAGCCTGGATCCGCCCAGCTGGTGCTTGGCCTCTGAGATTCAAATGCGCTTTCCCGCGGCAAGCTTTAGTTCTAGCGCAGGGGTGGGGGCAGGGCCGCCTCCTAAACCTGGGCCCTCAGGGGCTTTCCGCAGAGACTTTCTAGAACGGAGCGGGTGGGGGCGGGGTGGGGGGCCCCGCCTACTGTGCTCAGCTCCCTTGGGGGTTTTATTCAGAGGCGTTCAGCAGTAGAGCAGGGTGGGGGCAGGGCTGTCTCCCCTGCTCGGCTCCCTCAGGTTGGAAAGACCTTCAGTATTGAAGATCCTACCTGCTGCTGGGGGATTCCTGAGTCCCGGGCTGTTGCCGCCTCAGCCGCCCGCCCACGCCTCTGCCTCCGCCGCTTCCTGCCCCGGTCTCTGCCGCAGCCGCTTCCTCCCGAGGGGGCCCGAGTCACGGAGGCGCTCCGCTCCCCTCCCCTATCGCAGCTTTCTTTCTTACTGACCTCTAGCTTCTGTGGGCGGAGGGACTTTCCCGGCTGCCGGAGCTTCCCCCGGAGCTTTCCTCTCTGAAGTCTGCTCGGGTCAGCTTCTCTGGGTCGCGGCCAGGGGTGGGGTTGGGGTCCGCTTTCCGGGCTGCGATGGACCCCGGGGACGGCTCTCCAGGGTTCAGTGGAACGGAAATCTCTTCCCCTATGTTTATGCACCCCCTGAAGAGATTCAGAATTTATGGGGATCTCCTTTTACCTCAATTCCATGGGTTGTGGACTCGGAGCTCGTAAATGTGCGTCCTTCTACTCCGCCATCTTAGCTCCGCCCCCCTACATTTTTTATACTCTAAGATTATCTGATTGTATAAATTATAAGAAGACTTGATATTGTGACCTGTTTAAGTTAGTGAATTTTTGATCATTTGTTTATTGAACAAAATAATGTTTTAAGGTTTGCAAGGTGTTTTCCTCACAAGAAATCTATAAAGTAGATATAGCAAATGTTATTGCCTCCATTTCACAGGTGAAGAAACTGAGGTTCTGATATCGTGGGTCCTTTAAGCGATGTACTGACATCCTGTTATCAACTCAACCATCAAGAAATAGCTATATTGATGAACCAGATGTGACAAGGATCATGGGCCCAGTGGATTCTGTGACTTTTTAAAAGAACTTTTCCTTAAGTGTTTCTAAATAAGAATAACTGAAGAACTGTTGTCTCCCTCCTTTCTTCTCCCACTTCCTTTCCCTCATGGGCACTAACATTTTATTCAGCTAGAAATGGCTTTGAGTTCTTGCAGACCAGGCTGTGAGAGTTAGTCTACCATAGCTCATTGGTCACCTGAGTAGCTAGGTCAACCCACTTGTTCTTTTCTTAAAAGGTAAGTGAATGTAAGCTCCTTGTTTCATTTCTGTATGTCTCCCCAAGATAATCCCTGTCACATAATAGTCACTTAAGAGCTGAATGAATGAATGAATGAATGGAAATGAATAGAAGCAGGTGTACACCCAACTCTATCAGCGTGGATCAGCATGGAATACTAAAAATGTACTATGTAAAATGTACTAAAAATTTGAAGTCAGAGAAGGTGATTTTGAATCCAGGCTCTGCCGCTTACTCTTTGTAAAGTAAAGCAGTTGTATTAGATGATGTCAGAGGCCCCTCCTAGCTCCAAATGACCCTATGCTCTTGTCTGAATGTAACTCTCATACCAGAAAGCACAGGTTTTTATAATCTTTTTTGCTGATGTTGAAAATTCACCCTGGAGGAGTTCAGTTCTAGGGTGAAAATAGTGGCTCAAACTCCGCTTTCATTGGTATATAAAGAACTCCTTGGTGATGGTTGCTTCTCTCTGCAACTTATTAGTTTAATAGAGATAAATATATAACCATATACAGATTTGAAAAATGCAACCTCATAAAGCCCAAGATGGGACTTAAGTAGGCTGAAGGCTGTCTACAAAGTATTTCAGAGTTTTAATGGACTGCAAGTTGATTGAGTCAACAGGGTGATACAGGTCCCTATACAATTCCACCATTCCATCTTGTGCTACATTAAGAGAGCTGTGCTATCCTGGATGTGTCTCTGACTGCCAGAACTCATCAGGAATTCTCTATTCAGATATGAGCAACATATTTTAGGTAGGGAATAAAAGTGTTCAGAGGTCAGCCAGGATGGTCAAAGAGGAAGAACTCATGTCAAATGAAGATCCATGGAAATAACTAGGGATACTTAGGCTACATAAAATGATATTGAGGTGGATGGAATGGTTCTCTGTTACTTGAAGGCTATCCCATGGAAGAGGGATAAACTTGTTCTGCTTGGATCTAGAAAACAAAACTGGACATTGCAAAGAGGGGGATTTAAGCATGATACAAGGAAAAAAGAAACAAGCAAATAAACTTCTTTGCAGCTAGATCCTCCCTAAAATGGAATGCTGTACCTTGGGAGAAAGTTGACTGTAGCTCACTGAGAACTTCAAACAAAGGTTTTGATGTTAGGGGGGCTTCTTGATCAAGAAACAGTTGGCAGATGGCCTCTTAGGTGTCCTCTATCTCTGAAACTCTGAGAAGGTGTGATTCTGAGACTGAAAGTCTTAGAAAGCTCACATGGAATGTGACATGGCTCGAAGTGGAGATATGGAACCTTACTCTGAGGTAAGGAACTCCAGGACTTCTAGTATGATTGGCAGTCCCATTTTGATCTGGGCCATGATACTGTTAAGTCTCATACTTTTTAAAGGTTATATTTTAAAGGTTATTCCAATGCATGCTATACATGATGAAGAGTGCCCTGAATAACCATACCCTGCACATCTCATTCATCTCTTGTCATCTTAAAAATATACTTAGTAGGGCAAATGGGAGTGTTCTGAATTGCCCACTTGGTATGAGAAAGATCTTTCCAGCCAAAGCACCTTCTTTTCTGAATAGTAATTCCATTAAGGAAAATAATCCAAAGGTCCCCTTTCCACCCCACCCCCTCTCCAGCTACTTCCCAGCCCACTACCATATTATGGGAGAAATTGCTGCTAGCAGTCAGGCTGTCAACCTCGGGAATGAAGTGGGCGAGTCCGCAGGTATACCAGAGAGGCAAATGTCATTCTGAACCACTCAGAAAAATACCAGGGCTTTGAAGGTTTCCACTAAGTTATCAAGGAAGAGCTAATGCTTGAAGAAAGGGATGAGGAATACAAAGGTGATAGAGTCTTACTCTCTCTGCATCAGCTCACCTTGGATACTCTTCTCTCTGCTTTCTGGATAGCTTTATTTTCTTATTTTAATGAATTGATGCATGGAAAAAGCATGTATTATATATTGACTCTGTCCTAGGCATTGTGTCTGGTTCTGAGAACACAGTTATAAAAGTGACCTGGTCCTTGTTCCCAAGAAATTTACATTCTATTGGAGGGAGATAGCCTAGATGGCCAAGGAATGGAGTTTTGGTCTGGGACATCACAGGGATTGTGAAGGCAGCCAAAGCAGAGTCCATGGGCTTTCCCTTCCAGTAGCATTAGAAGAATGGTAATATTGATTTAAATGCTCTGCTCTCATCAAGGGATTGAAAATGGCAGGTTCTGGGGTGTGGAGGAGGAGTTGTATATCTCTGGATGTTCTGGTGAATGTTGTGATGGGATACAAAGTCTGGTTTGGTGTATAGCCAACAGAGATATGAGAAGTGAGTTTGCACTAACTTGCTCACTTATCAAGCAGGACAGCTCAGACTCCCTGGCTAAGAGGGTCATTTGGGGCTGTGGAAAATCACAGAAAGGTTCATGGGAAGTGGCAACTAAGTTGGCTGTAAATGCAGAAAAAATCACATGGTGAAATGAAAAGACCACTGACAGAGCATCAGAGAATCTGGGTTCAAATCCTGCCTCTGAGGGTTGCTATCTATGGTGAGCTTGGACAAATCATGTAATCTGTCTGGGTGGGCCTCAGTTTCCTCATCTGTAAAATGATAGGATTGGACTAGATGATATCTGGAGTCCATGCCAGTTCTAGATCTGGTGGGGACTTGTCAATGTCCCTCTTGTTGGTCATTCATGAGCACTGTCTTCCAGGTGCACACTAATCAGGTCTAAGTGAAGGAAACCATGATTTCCCATTATTGTGCTAAAACACTTCTTACTAACCCAGCCCAAGACCACGGTAGCTTTATTATTTCAAGGCAAGTCTGAAATCTGTCACCTGTAGAAACCCTCCTAGGTCTTCACTCTGGGAACTCACCGCCTTAGACCATCAGCTTGATGTTGATCATGTCTTCCATATTCCATGGCTTATCAAACTTGATATTGTCATGAAATAAATTTGTGTCAAATCCCAGGGCAGGGGGGGAGGAGCCAAGGTGGCGGAGTAGAAAGACTCATGTATGCTAGCTCTGAACCCACAGCCCACAAATTTCCTGTAAAAAGAACTCCCCACAAATTCTGGAGCAGAGCAAGCCACAAACCAATGTAGTGGAGGAGATTTCTGTTCCAGAGAGCCCTGAGAGGCCAACCCCAAAGGTCCATCACACACTTGACAGTGGAGCCCACCCCTGCGCTGCCCTGGCCACACAGCTCCAAGAGGAGCAGATCCCAGCAGGCTTTAGGGACAGCATCTCAGGCGGCCGGGAAGGTCCCTCTGCCCACAGGTGCTCCAGCTCAGTGAGAGAGACTTCTGGGCAGGCCAAAAGGGGAGCAGGGTGTCTCCGTGTCCCAGGCCCCCTCAGGAGGCAGTGGCAGAGGCTGCAGCGGCCCAGGACTCCCAGAGCAGACGGGAGCTCAGGGCCATTACTGAAGGTCTCTGCATAAAGCCCCTGGGGAAACTGAGCCTGGGAGGTGGCCCTGCCCCACCTGAGCACCAGAACTTAAGCTCACATTAAATAGCAGCCATGCCCACCCCTGAAAGCCCTGAGGCTGGGGAGCAGCATTTGAATCTCAGACCTCAAGCACTAGCTGGGTGGATCTAGGCAGGGGTGGAGAGGAATCTCAGAAGTCAAGTAACTGGCTGGGAAAATGCCCAGAAAAGGGAAGAAAAATAAGACCATAGAAAGCTACTTTCTTGAGGAACAAATGCTACTTCCTCCTTTCATTTCTGATGAGGAAGTACAATGCTTGCCATCAGGGAAAGAGGTGGAGGTTGGGGCCTCTGTATCCCAGACATCTGAGGTGGATGTCCGGTGGGCTTAGGCCATGGAAGAGCTCAAAAAGGATTTTGAAAATCAAGTTAGGCAGGTGGAGGAAAAACTGGGAAGAGAAATGAGAGAGATGCAAGAAAAGTATGAAAAACGGGTCAATACCTTGCTAAAGGAGACCCAAAAAAATGCTGAAGAAAATAACACCTTGAAAAATAGGCTCACTCAATTGGCAAAAGAGGTTCAAAAAGCCAATGAGGAGAAGAATGCTTTCAAAAGCAGAATTAGCCAAATGGAAAAAGAGGTTCAAAAGCTCACTGAAGAAAATAGTTCTCTCAAAATTAGAATGGAGGCTAATGACTTTCTGAGAAACCAAGAAATCACAAAACAAAATCAAAAGAATGAAAAAATGGAAGAGAATGTGAAATATCTCATGGGAAAAACAACTGACCTGGAAAATAGATCCAGGAGAGACAATTTAAAAATTATGGGACTCCCTGAAAGCCATGATCAAAAAAGAGCCTAGACATCATCTTTCATGAAATTATCAGGGAAAACTGCCCTGATGTTCTAGAACCAGAGGGCAAAATAAGTATTGAAGGAATCCATTGATCACCGCCTGAAAGAGATCCAAAAAGAGAAACTCCTAGGAACATTGTGGCCAAATTCCAGAATTCCCAGCTCAAGGAGAAAATATTGCAAGCAGCTAGAAAGAAACAATTCCAGTATTGTGGAAATACAATCAGGATAACTCAAGATCTAGCAGCTTCTACATTAAGGGATTGACAGGTGTGGAATAGGATATTGCAGAAGTCAAAGGAACTAAGACTCAAACCAAGAATCGCCTACCCAGCAAAAGTGAGTATAATACTTCAGGGGAAAATATGGTCTTTCAATGAAACAGGGGACTTCCAAGCATTCTTGATGAAAAGACCAGAGCTGAAAAGAAAATCTGACTTTCAAACACAAGAATGAGAAGAAGCATGAAAAAGTAAACAGCAAAGAGAAGTCATAAGGGACTTACCAAAGGTAAACTGTTTACATTCCTACATGGAAAGACAATATTTGTAACTCTTAAAACTTTTCAGTATCTGGGTAGTTGGTGAGACTACACACACACATACACACACACGTACACATGTGCACGCACACACACATACACACATGCACGCACATACAAAGTCAGAGAGCACAGAGTGAATTGAATAGGATGGGGCCATATCTTAAAAGAAATTAAGGTAAACAGTGAGAGAGAAATGTAGTGGGAGGAGAGAAGGTGAAATGGAATGGGGTAAATTATATGTCATTCAAGAGGCAAGGAGGAGACATTTTAGGGGAAGGAAAAAGAGGAGAGCTGAGAAAAAACATGAAGTTTACCCTCATCACATTCGACTAAAGGAAGGAATAAAATGCATACTCATTTTGGTATGAAAACCTATCTTACAATACAGGAAAGTGGGGGAGAAGGAGAGAAGCAAGGAGGAAGATGATGGAAGGGAGGGCAATGGGAGGAGGGAGCAATTTGAAGTCAACAGTCAGGGAGGGACAGGATCAAAAGACAGAATAGAAACAATGGGGGGCAGGATAGGATGGAGGGAAATACAGTTAGTCTTACACAACACGACTATTATGGAAGTCATTTGCAAAACTACACAGATATGGCCCATACTGAATTGCCTGCCTTCCCAAAGGGAATGGGTGGGGAGGGGGGCATGGGGAGAATTTGGAACTCAAAGTTTTAGGAACAACTGTTTAATATTGTTGTTGCTACTAGGAAATAAGATACACAGTCAATGAGGAATAGAAAGTCATCTGGCCCTACAGGACAAAAGAGAATATGGGGACAAGAGAAGGGAGGGATGAAAGAAGAGAGGGAAGATTGGTGATAGGGAAAATTAGAATGCTTGGTGTATTGGGGTGGGGGGAGGGAATAAATGGGGAGAAAATTTGGAGCCCAAAATTTTGTGAAAATGAATGTAAAAAGTTAAATAAATAAATTTATATTAAAAAAAAATCCCAGGGCAGTACCGAATTTTATTTTTGTCACCTATCATAGCATGGAAGCACTTGAAGGGCAAAGATCATACCTATCTATGTTTCTCTTTCTTAGTACCTACCATGCTGCATTGTTTTTGCTTACATTATTATTGAATGAATTTTTATGGAGACATTTTCAGAGTAATCACTCTGGATAATGAAAGGACCCCCACTGAGACTGCATTCATTGCCTAGAGTGGATGAACCTGGGTTATCCACAAGCATCTAAAATCCTATTGAGAGACTTGGAAGCATTATATTAATTCTGTTGCAGCCATGCTGAAAACCCAAGGCCTTTTTCAGATAACTGCTTAGCTATGTTTCGCTTATCTTGGACTTGCAATGTGGACTCTAAACTTGTCTTCACTGCACTTCATATTCTTCAGAAGTGTGTTATTTATTCTATTGGACTGGAGGCTCCTGGTAAGCAGGATTTTTTTTTATCTCCTTGTATCCCCAACACCATGTAGGTATTAAGGGCTTAATAAATGTTTATCAAAAGGAAAATTAGACTAGGGATTGTGTCGATCATGTTGTATGCTGACTTTTCACACATTCCTTTCCTATATAGAGGAAGAAAAGACCAGAAAAGGCCATCTTGATATCTTCCACTTTTGATATGACTCATAACCATTTAGGTGGAAGCACTGTGTACATGAGCCATGAGTTCAATGCTCCTGAGAGGTGAGGTGGATTGTCTTCACTTTACTGCCACTTGTGATGTCTCTAACTCTAATCAACTGTCTTGCAGATGAAGGCTACTGGTAAGAAGGGGGCAGAGACAAAACCAGGGCAGGAAAACTAGGGCTCTGTCTCATGGTACCCAAAATTGAAATGGAACCAATTACATTTAATCCCCTTCAGGAGCATAGATAGAACTAAGTTTAGTGCATTGTTAGCAGGAATCATTAGTTAAAGTTGGAAGAAAGGGGAACATCTCTCTCTTCCCCCACCACATTCTTCCTATGGATCAGTCCCTGTATTTATGGGTGCCTTCTCCTTAGGGGTGGTGTCTCAGTTTCTATCCCCTAGTCCACTCATTTGAACTTTAAAAAAAGAAGTTTAATTCAATGGGGAAATTTTTTGCTTCTTGCTAGGGAGTAGCATTTTTGGAATCTGCCTTCAGTTTATAAGCAAGCAAACAAACAAGCAATCCCACTGGTTTGCCTCTGTTAGGAGGTCTAGGTTAGAGTCTTTGAAGGCAGGAGTACAAACAGGTCCACAATGTAATGCCCACTTCCTCCTGAGTATGGTTCAAACAACCAACGACTCACATAACACCTGACTTTATACAACAGAATTATTTTTTAAATCTTGTGTGCAAATTATGACTTAGAAAGTCAAGTTATATTTGATACGCTAAGAATATCTTCTATTTAAAGAGCTTTTAACAATCTCTTTTTGTGGAACAATACTTTGCCTTACAAAACAAAAAGGATTGTATAATCAAGTTAAGTCTCTGAACCTGAGACCTAAAGTTAAGAGAGAGGTTTGGTGGCTGCTGCCAGGCCCCTGGGCTCTGAGCTCTCTCTGAGCTCATTCTCTCAGCTCAAATTCACATGGAATCCTGAGCTCAGGGGGCAAGGGCAATGACTAGTCTCACTCATCAGAGTTCATGAGGTGGTGCAGAATGGCTTGGAATTTCTAATGCTCATGAACCCCCATCACTGAGTGCCTTGACGTAATTTAACCAGTTGATATCTCTCCCATTTCAATGGATTCACTGATGATAATTTACTTTCACAAAAAGGAAGTAGAGCAAGGTCAGAAGCATAAAGCATTTCCCTAAACTAGAGACAGATAGACCCTGGGGACACTGGGCTCAAGTGAGTGACAGGTAAAAGCCATTCCTCTGTCTCGAACTCAGGGCAGGTATTTCATTGTCCTCAGCATTCTTTCTCTCCTTTCAAAATCTCTACTAAATCCCTCCCATGAGTGCCATAGATGGTCGAGTGAATCCCTTGCTTGAAGGTCATGCTGACTTCTGAGTCATTTCACTGCTGGGATATATTGAGCAAGTTACTCCTCAGGGATGGCTCCTTATCAGCCTTGCCTCTCAGATACTGGCAGACTCTGCTGCTGATTCCAGGGGTTGGACTTCTAAGGGTTCTTTCAATATTTTGCATCTCAGAAGGTTGTAACCTGGTCTCTTATGTCTCTAACTATTTATTCAGGTTTTGTTGGCACACTCAATTCCAACTTAGTGAACAGGTAAAAGAATTTTAAAATTACTACACAGCAAACAGAAATCAGTCAGAGGACACCTGTGCCTGAAGTGGAGGGAAGGGTCCCTTCATTTCACATGCCCAGAAGTAGACTCACTAAGCCTTTGCATGGACTGGAACCAGTCTGCTAAACCGTGGCACGACTGCCTCCTGCATTGGGATTCATCTCCTCACTCAGGAATTCCATCCACCTCATGCTTCATGGGAAACTCTAGTTTCATCAGGGACTTGATAGACATAGGCACCATCACCAATCTCTATTCAGTGTTCTCTCCCTCTTTACCTTGGCCTCTGAGAGCGCCCACCAAGTCACAGTTTGGGTGTTACCTCCTATATAAGGACTTTGCTCATCCCCTTAGCTAACCATGTTTCAACCCTTTTTTCGTTGAAATCTCTCTATGTCATGCATATGTAGTATTTAATCACTTGTGTGTGTTCCCCTCCCTTCCCAGTAGAATATAAGCTTTCTGAGGACAGGGACTGTTTCACTTTTGTATTCCCAGTATCTTTGCCTGTAAGGCACATATTAGTTGCTTAATAAATGCTTATTTGGACTTTGTATTTGGACCTAGCTGACCTGCCCATAGTAGGTGCTTGGTGATGCTTATTGATTGAATGAAACCCTTCATGGCTTCTCATATTGTTTTGCCTTTGTTTTTCCATAAATTCTTTCCAAACAATGCATTCCAAAAGCTGGGGGCCATCCTCTGGGTTTTTTTTAATATTCCTTAGGTACCAGTGAAACACCTAAACTGTCCATCTGCTCTCCCTTATTCTCGCTACATGATTGGCCAGTTTGGTCCATGCTGCTCTTTAGCTGCCCGTAATTGGACCATGGAGACCACTTGTCTGCAGGTCTGCTCATCACTCTTATTCCAAGGAGGCATAGTGTGGGGTTGGAAAGCAGCAATTCCACAAGCAAACCCTGAGAAACATTATTCATTGAGGGATGGGGGTGGGAGAGATAGATCCACTGTTTACCACACCTGCACCCACCGTGTTCACAAAGCTCTCCTTTCCCAGGCAGGGTTTCAGAAAAACAAGCACAGCATGAATCGTGTCTGCACCCGTCCCTGGTTTGAGCAGGCTTCCCTAAGAACCCCACACTTCTGCATGGGGAGTCTAGAGAGATCAGGACCCCCAGCTATCTTGGAGCTGTGCACCAACAACATGGGATTATCATGCTAGGAACATGTCAACTGACAGCAACTGGAAGAGGAATCCATCTACAAGCCCATTCCTTGCTTCTTGATTAGAAGAAGTTCTAGACTAACTGCTTCCAGAGGAATGTTCAATGGCCATCTGGGTACTGTCGTGCTTGCATGCTGCATGAGGATGTAGGATGAGGCATTGAGTTAATCAAGCCTTTGAAAGAAAAGCAAGCATTCCCATGACACAAGTAACACCATTACTCATTTTGCAGCTAAGGAAACTGAGACAGGGACATGACTTGTTCGTGCTCATACAGGCAGAAAAAGACTGAGGCAGGATTTGAAAGCCTTGTCTGCTATACCAACCAGCCTCTCATGAACATCTCAGATGTAGCAAAGAGAACAGGGCCAGCTAGGAGGGATTCCCCACTCATGCTCAACTCTCAGCTTCCAGGTCACTCATTTTTATCTCTTCCACAAATTTAATTATTAATCATTTCATTTGTACTGTAGTGATTCATGCAGAATTAGAATATAATATCCCTGAAGACAAGACATCATTGGCTTTCATCTTTGTCTCATAGTACAGTGTTTTGTAGAGAGTAGGTATTTTACGAATGTCTGTGGAATTTGTTGAAAAGAGATTTCAGCCTGCAAGTGGATCCTTGGAATTCTTCCACATGGCCCAATGAGAAAAGTAGGGAGGGTGAAATCCTTCCACAATTAACCTTGTATCATATGAGCTCATGTCTGTATATTGTTCATTGTGAACCTAAAGGGTTATGGATTTATCTTTCATTTATAAGAGAATACAAGCTCCTTGAGGGCAGGAGCATTCTATCATTGAATCCTTAGTGCCTTGAACAAAGTAGATGCTTTCCCCAGCCCCATTTAAGTCTAGAATCTTCTCTTTGTTGATTATTTCCTATTTATCCTGTATTAGCTTGCCTTGTATATACTCTAGAATGTTATCTCCTCCATTACAATGTCAACTCCTTGAGGGCAGGGATTGTCTTTTGCCTCTTTTTTCATTCCTAGCATTTAACACAGGGTCTGGTACATAGTAAGTGCTTAATAAATGTTTTTGATTGCTTAATAAGTGCTTGTTGGCTTCAATTGAATTAAGCAAATATCCCAATTTCTGTCAACTATGACAATTAGGATTTTGTAACATTGACTCTCTACCCAGAAAACACTTCATGGAGTGAAAATCCATTCCCTCCCCACAAAGTATTTAATTTCCCTCTTATCGTTAGAGTGTATACTTTGAGTTCTCATGGTAGTGCAGAGGTAACTATTCCCAACAGAAAACTAAACGAGCAGAAAACTCTGGAAGTGTCACCCATTCCAGATAAGCTTCTGGTCTGGTTCCAGAAACAGACCTAGTCTACTTTCTGAGAGTTTGATTTGCTAATCAGACCTACTCACTCTCAATGGACTGGACACTTCTTGATGAATTCTTACAAGATCACAGACTTCAAGCTCAAAGACTTTTGGGGCTATCAAGACAAAGCCATTCATTTTATAGAGGAAGAAACAGAGGGAAACTGAGTAGTGAGGGAACTTGCTCAAGGTCACATAGCTGAGAATGTTGTAGAATCTGAATTCATGTCTCAAAGCCAGTGTCCTATCTGTGACATCACACTGCCCTTAGATATTATGATAATCCTTGAAATAAAGAAAGATCAAAGCATTGTGGGAATGGATAGGTGGGATTCCACATGATTGAAGAGAACATAGACGTCAATGAGATGGAAGAACCAGTGGAATATGGAGGCACTGATGGTCCAAGTCTGAGGTGGAACTTTAAAAGGAGTCTGGGTTTCATTGTAGCTTCCCATGATTCTCTCATTTCCTACGAAATAAAAGCCTATTTTGATGAAAATAAGCACTAGAATAACTCTATCTTCCCATCCCAAACTTCCATGGCTGAATTCAAAGTCCTTGGAACCGTCAAGTGACTTGTATCATTGTGTGAGAAGGTTCAGAATACTCTGCCACAAATGAACTGGACCTGACACTCAACTTAAGGAAGACTGGATGTCAGTGACGCTCAGAAGCAGCATCTAGAAAACTCATTCCAGTGTTTTTAAAGACTGAGATTGTATGCAAGGGCATCATCCAGGGAAATCACCACTAACCCTATAACTTGGGTACTGGGTCAACACCCTGCGAGAGGAAAGAGGAAAAAAAATCACTACCAAATCCCCTCCCCCCTTAGACTGGGAACAGTGGGGTGTAAATCCAGCCTCCATTTCTACTCACTGGATTAGGGAATGACTAAACAAGGGGAAGATTCCTTTCTGCCCTGACACTCTGAGGAAGGATATGATTTCCCAAATCACATAAATAAAAGAATACATAAACATAACTCACTGTAGTGAAAGACCCTTTTTGAGTATAACCAAGAACAGTAATTGAGGGAGGGAATTTCCCAAATTAGCTCGAAAAATGGGAAGCGGATGTGGGTCCCCTTCAGACTCCATTGTATCTGCTGCAGGGTGTGTTGATACAATGTAGATTACCTTTTGACCTACGGCACACTCACAGTTTCAAAAGCATTGGTACCTGGGTCATGAGCAAAAGAGAATTCCAATAAGCTGTGTTCCTTCCCCTGCCTGCAACTATTGATTATAGACTTGAATTTCATGCCAATTCTAAATATTTTTATCTTTATTTTTTTGGTAAATACAAAATGAGCAGGGGGTGGTGTATTTAAATTAATTTCGCATCTTCTTCTCCACTCCTTAAGAAAGAATCTCATCTTATTACTCGAGATAATGTACGTGTCAAAAAAAAAAGAGGGAAGCATCAACAGCACTTCCTGTGTACTTGACAAGGTGACAAAATATTTCTCCTATCCTTTCCTAATTGAGCTGCTGCACAAAGGAAGACATTATAATAATATTAATAATAGTTACACGGATATTTGTAGGTACTGCGTAACCCTTCAGTCCATTCTGCCAGACAATGGAGAGTACAAAAAGGCTTCAAAATAGAACATCACACAATATGAATGCCACTTTTTTCTATCTTACATTTTAAAAACATCATTGAAATCAGAAAGTTCATTTACAAAGGACTGGCAGTTGCAATCACAGCAATAATGTAGTGCTGAGAAAAAAAGGGTAATTGGTTTGGTAAAGATCGCTTTCCATTACACCATAAAGCCCAGCACAATAGGAAAGGTCCCCAATTAAGCAATCATGAATACCAAGTACTGAAGCTGATGAAAATAGGGCAGTGGTTTAAATAGATTTGCAAGCAATTTACCTTTTCACAATGTTGGCAATCTGATGCAATTTGCTTGCAATTTTGTCTGCTTTCAGTAGCACTCGAGGCTGACACTACACAGACCAAATGGCAAAGAGGCCCTGCATAGAAAATGTAAAACTATCTTGGCTGCATCAGGGAACCAGAATGGTGGTTCATCAGGAAAATTACGACAATTAACATAAGTGCTGGAAAAATCAACACTTTAAATGTCACCCGCGCACATGAGTCCGTCCAAAGACTGCGGAAAGTGCCATCTCTAAGGCTGGACTCACAGTAAATATGAAGCAATCACCAGCCAGCCTTGAGGCTGATGGCTTCACAATTGATGTGACATTCTCTGAGTGATAAAATAGCCTCTCATTTGACAAAAGTAAGGATTTTTCTTTGGGGGACTTAACCTGGATTATGTCAACACAAAATTTATGTTTAATTTTTTTTGTACCAGCCCCCATTGCCCCACTTTGCTGCCACCAACTTTTCATGTAGTGTTTAGTTGATCTCTGTGTTGAAAAATAACTTTCTATTTCAAAAATTGGAAGTAAGTTGATATTAAAGAAAAACAGCCCTTCAAATATTGATCTGATGCTTTCAAATGTAAATCATGGTGGAGATTGATGTCAGATACAGTTAAGCAGCAGGCAGTGCTGGGCTTCTGCCTAAGGCTCAGTACTATTTTTTTTTTTTTTTTATCACAGGGAGGCATCCAAAGAGTTGGAGTACCTCTATGACATCCCTTGGGAATCAGATGGAACTGCAAATGCCTTCACTGATCTAACTCAGGGGAAACTGGTTCCTAAGTAAACAGGTTTCTTCTCCCCACCTTGCCCCCACACCCAGACAGAATGAAGATTTTTGACTCCAGCTTCCATGTATGGAGTGGATAACAAATGTGTAAGATGGAGCAGAATTTACTTGCAGTATAAACATTTTTTAATCAGTGCAGTGGGAGATGTCTACTGGTAAGATCCCAGAAGCAAGAACCAGAATCTGACATTGAACTTTGCAACAACCTGATGGTTGGATGTGTCTAACTGGGCTCCCAGATTAGTAATTCTGGAGGAATTGCGTGGTCACCTTAGCGACCAAATTTGATTTCCCACCCCAACTGACTTGGTCATTTAAAGGTTGTGTCCAAATTTTGATTTTAACACCTAAAAACAGAGATGAAACCTGACCAGGCATGTCAGATGACTACAAGTAAGGCTTAGAAAGAATTAGATTGTATTATTAGACTGTAAATTCCTTGATGAATCTATCTCAATGCCTGGCATATGGTCACCACTCTATATCTTTGATGAATTGAATAAAGAAAACTATGACTTGTTGAAAGCAACACTTTTTGTCTAGACCCATGATTTCATCCCAGCATACAAACTGGTTCCATAGACATAGATGGACAGCTAGTCTGCTACTCAGTTAAAGAGAATTGCCCAAGGGACTGAGAATTTAAGGGATTTTTCCAAGGTCTTCCTGAGTTCAGATCTTTCTAAAAAGAGCATGTCTTCTTTCACTCCCTGCCACTGTTATTTCCCAGGTCAAACATTTGTCGATGACAACTGCTCCCCTGTATGCATTGTGTTTTTATGATTCATTATTCTTTCATTCATTCATTCTCTGACTCCAAAGCTAGTCATCTACCTATGAGACCATGCTGCCATTCCACTTCAAGAAATGAAACTGAAGAGTTTCATCCCCTTTAAAGATATACAATTGCTCCCTATAGGTGGGAGAAACCAATATGGCACAATGGAGAGAGGGCTGAATTTTGAGACAAAGGGATTGAATCTGAATCCTTCTTCTGCCACGTATCAACTCTGTGTCCCTGGGAAAAACCATTTCTTTTCTCTGGACCTCAGTTTCCTCATCTGTAAAATGAAGCATTAGACTACATCACGTCTAAGATCCCTTCTAGCACTTTATCTAGGTCTCATATTATGAGCTGGCAGATAATAATTACTCAAAATTATTCAGTGCTTTTAGGTTTACAATATAGAACTAATTTCTTGTTCAAATCCAACTGATTAATGCATCCACTAAAAGGATGCTGGATTCTTTTAACCCCTGACTACATCACCACTTGAATATTATGGTCTTCTTCCATGACCCTTCCCTCTATTGCCTCCAGGATAAAACATAAAATCTCCAGCCTGACATGGAGAGCCCTCTGCAGTTGGCTGCCCATCTACATAGCCAGTTTTGTTTCATGTTACTCTTTCATCAAATCTCTATTCTAATCAAATTCACCTACTATCTGTCCTAATACATAATATTTACTCTCCTGCCTCCATATTTTTGCATTATTAATCTCTCATGCCTGGCATTCCCTTCCAGCTTACCTTTGCCTCATATAAACCTTGGTGTTCTTTTGAGTATAGTGCAGATTCCACCTCCTCCGAAAGACTTTTCTAGATCTCTGTTGCATTCCCCTCTAATAGCACCATCTCTCTCTCACTCTTTCTCTGTCTCTCTCTGTCTCTCTCTCTCTCTCTGTCTCTCTCTGTCTCTCTCTCTCTCTCTCTCTCTCTCTCTGTCACACACACACACACACACAGACACTGCATTTGTAGAATGCTTAGCATAATGTCTGGTACATAGTATGTACTTTATAATTACTTGTTTCCTTTCTTCCTCCCTTGGATATACTTTGTATTTGCTTATTTGCATACATGTTGGATCCCTCTCCTCCTTCCCCTTCTGCCACTAAAATGAAATGTCCTTGAAGACAGGGATTGTTCACGTTTTTTGTCTTTCTACGCCCATAGCCTAGTCCAGAGTCTGACACATATTAGGTGCTTAATCATGTTTGATGTATGGCATATAATTCTGTTTCCCCCATTTGCATATGCTGAGGGGTACTTCTCCAGTTTATGTTATAGCTTAGCTCTAATGACAAGGCCAAGGTCAACTTTGGGCAACCCTGACCATTCACAGAAAACCACTGCATGAGCAAAAAGATACAAGATCAGAAGAAGCTTCCCATTGGCTTCATTAATGTCTTGCACTGACTTCCAATCAATAGATTCATCAATAAACATTTAATAAGTGCCTACTATATGACAGGCACCGTTAAGTGCTGGGGATTCAAAGAGATGGTGGCATTTTCTGAAGGGATGATGGCATTAGTAAGTCGCTAGCTGTGGTGCTGAATTGGGAGGGGTAAGGTTCCACTACAAGACTGTGGAATTCTCTTAGAAGGACTTATCTTCTGTGCTGTGGGTATTCTATGGAAGGAAATGATGACTCCACAAATGCCCACATCTGTGATATCTGTCCATAGGAATGCCAAAATTGGGCTTCTCTTCTGTCCTATGGAAGGAAATGATGACTCCACAAATGCCCACATCTGTGATATCTGTCCATAGGAATGCCAAAATTGGGCAGAACAACAAGTAGCTCTACAGGGATTTACCATCTGCAGCCTGGGAAGGTTGACACTTGTGCCTGCAGGCAGCAGGGTGGCATTCTTCTATGGCATATGGCAGACCTATCAGAGCAAGAAGACAGAGTTCTAAGTGAGAGCCTCAGAGGCCTTCTAGTTCATAGCCTCCCATATTACAGATGAGAATAGTAAGCCTGAGAAAGAATAAAAGATATGTTTAAGGTCAGGTAGTAAGGGTCAAATATGACAGAATTTCTACCCAGGTTCTGTGACTCTAGGGCAAATATTCTTTCCATTGTCTAATCTTGCTGAATGGTTTACCAAATACTGAAAAAAATATATTAAATGACCTCAAAGGAAGGCAGTGTGGCTGAGGAGGAAAAGTCCTGGATTTTGTCAGAGGATCAGTGTTGAAATCCTGGCTCTGCCATTTACTACTCATGTGACCTTGAACAAGTCACTTCTCTCTGGGTCTCAATTTCTTCACACATAAGAGAAGAGGGTTGTATTAGGCCCCTCAATGTCTCTCCCAGATATAAAAGTACAATCCTACAAAACTAAAATTTTAAAGCACCTACTATGTGTCAAACACTGTGCTAAGAATTTTACAGCTATTTTCTGATTTAATCCTCACAACAACCCTGGAAGGTGGGTGCTGCTATTATCCTTTACCAATGGAGAAACTGAGGCAGAGAGAGATCAAGTGGTCACACAGCTACTAAGTGTCTTAGGCTGAATTTGAACTCAAGTCTTCCTGACTCTGGGTCCAGTACTCTATCCATTGCACTACCTACCTGCCTCTACCTAAGGAGGAATTAACCATTTGTTAAAGTAAAGTTAGCCCACATTTCAACTCTCTATGTATGAGCAAAGCCTCTATGGTTGATGTCTATAAATGAAATGACCTGCAATTACATTTTTTCCTCAGCTGTGGAGTGGTACCACTGAAAGCAATTATTACTTTTTAATTTAGTTGCTAGTGTACTGCAGAGTAAACATTTATTGTAGCATTCTTTATTAATGACAGAAAAGACTTTAGATTTCATTTTGTGAATATCTTAAAACTCCCATTTTTGTAGCTTTTTGAGACTAACTTGGGACTCTCCTTATCATAGCCCATAAACTTTGCTTATAATGTAGGGGCAAGAATTATTATCGCCATTTTATAGATGAGGAAACTTAGAAAGTTAAAGTGACTTGCTCAAGGTCATGTTCTCAGGCAGAATTTCAAGCCAGGTCTTTTGAATCCAAATTCATCCCTCTTTCCACTCTACTATGGCTATCTTCTAGAAAACTACCCAATACTTGGGTGAAATTATCCTGTTGGGTGATATGTTAGGCAAGTTATCATCAAGTACATTGCAAGAGCACTGTTCCTTAGTTTCTAGCTTAGGGGTACAATGGCCTTTATCAGCTGAATAGAACTGTGACTGAGTTTGGTAGATGGTTATGTGCTGATGAGGACAGAGTACCGAACTTGGAGTCAGGGAAACCAATGCTATCTTTATGACATATAATCAAAGACATGATCACTTTTCCTCCCAGTGCCTCAGTTTCCTTACTCTGTAGAAGCTACTACCCAGGGTTGAGTGAGGTTCAAATGTAATAGTGGATGAGAAGGGCTTTGGAAAACATAAGACATGGTATAAATAAACGTAGCTGTCTGGGCCCAGTTAGGTGGCACAGTAGATAGAGTGCTGCTATGAGTCAGGAAGACCTCTCTTCCTCAGTTCAAATCTGGCCTCAGACACTAGTTGTGTGACCTTGGATGTCACTTTTAACCGTTTGCCTCAGATTTCTCATCTGTAAAATGAGCTGGAGAAGGAAATCATAAATCACTCCAGTATCTTTGCTAGGAAAACCCCAAAAGGGGTCACTAAGAGTTGGATATGACAGAAAAGTAATGTAAATAAATGTCATCTATTCCTGATAGGCACAGGAACTTTGTATGTGTCTTAGATTCAACTCATAAAATGAACTCAGAAAACATTAGAAGTGGAAAAGATCTGAAAAGATCATTTAATCCAGCCTTGTCACATTTTAACAAAAATACAAAGCCAGAGAATAAAGTAGATTTGACCTAGAGCAATCTGGGAAGTCAGTTTTTTTGAATTTATTTGAGATGGTTATCACACAGTCTATGAAGGTGGTGAATGACTACTTCTAGTTCGTCATTACTTTGTCATTTCTTTTTTATGCTAATAAAGTTTAAGAATTGGGATGGAGTCACTTGGGAAGGTTCTAGCAAACAGCTATTGAAATAAACACTGGTAGGAGTGACTATTTTCTGCAACAATTTTATAGCATGCATTAAAAATGGCACGTTAGGTTTAAAAGCCAAAGTCCTTGCAGGCAACAGACTTTAGATTTTCCACTAGGTCCGTAGCCATGTTGCCTGGGCCTAGTGACTGAACTAGTAATAAAACATCTTATAAATGTAGCCCATCTCACTAAATCTAGCAGGTCCCTGCCACTCCTCCACACCATCTTCCTGCCATTTCATGTTAATGTCCTTCCCTTTTTAACTCCATGCTCTGGCAGCAGTAATCCAATCCTTGCCATTTGTTCTAGAAAGGGAACATCACTCCATTTCCCTATCTTCCTTAGCTGAGTCTTACGACACTAGGTAAGTCACTTAACCACTCCCGGCCTCAATTTCCTCATTTGTAAAATAAGAATATTGAACTAGATGACTTTCAGGATCAGCTCCAGATTCAAGATGCTCTCATCCCTGTTCTATACAACCTCATGTAAATAAGAATTATCTAAAAACAATTATTCACATATGTTAGAAATGCTATTTTCCAAACAAAGTCACTTCAACTTCAGTGTTTTTAAAAAGTCAAACTAAAGAAAATATATTCTTTTACATCATTGATATCTTTTGTTTTTGCATATACTTTGTTTCCAAATATGTCTTTTCCCACTACTCTCTGCAAAGAGTCATCCTCTATCACAAAGAATAAAGAGGGAAGGGGTGAGTGTGGGGGAGGGTCTTTAGCCTAACTAACCACCAAGCCCACCGAGTTGGACAAGATGGACAGCAAAGAAAAGGTTCTTAAGAAACATACATTTATTTATACTTCTTTGACACTTTGATAAATCTCAGAAACTTGAGTGATTCTTCCAAAGGCAGAGATTATAGCTCCTGAACATCTCCTCCTCTTGAGCCACTTTTGCCTATAACGTCCTAGAAATCCTGGACAGGGAGTCAATTCAATATACTTGGAGCCTCTCTCTAGGTCAGAGATTCTCAACTTGGGCTATAAATTTCCTACCTTGACCTGATATTTTGATAATTGCATTTCAGTAGAGTTGATTTGCTTTGTAATTCCATTTGTTTTATTTTTATGAACTTAAAAACATGATTTTAAGTAGGGGATCATAGGTCCATAGATTGCTCCCAATGGAGTACAAGGCATAAAAAAAGCTAAGAAGACCAGGTCTAAGTCTACTGACTTTGAAGGTTTGTGGACATTCACCAATTATAGATAAATGATTTATATATGACAGAAGAAAAGGGCTTTCTTTGGTTTTTTTTCAAAGTGTCTCCAACTTTGTATTCATATAAATGTCTTCCCTTTTACTGTGCTCTCTGCCTCTCAGATCTAAGGACAGGATCTATGACTGCCAATGCAGAAGTACTAACCAAATTCAGTGAGAGAGTATGTGGGGTAACACTTGTAAAAGTAATTGATATCATATTCTTATTATAAACCTATTCCAAAGAAAACAGATGATGTACAAAAATATTTGAGGAGTTGGAGAGTATCTCAGAGTGAGTGATGCTCAGAAAATGAATTTGCAGTGCCAGTGTTGACTTTGTCATAGAATTTCTCAGCTAACATTTCTATAATAAGAATGAACTGATTTTGAAGGACTTTAGAAATCATCTTATACTACAGAGGAGGAATCTGAATTCCAGAGAGGACAAAGGACTAGTTCAAGGCAAGAATTCAGGGCTCCTGGTTCTTATCCAGCCCATAGGTAAAATGCAAAAGATTTGGAAAATCTTTGTCAAGTATACCTAATACATTTCCCTTGGTTCTTTAGAAACTACTAAATTAGGTAGAAAATTCTAATAAATCCAATGCAACAAATGTTTATTAACCTCCTACCATG
Organism: Bettongia penicillata ogilbyi; assembly: GCA_023548195.1. Taxonomy (NCBI): domain Eukaryota; kingdom Metazoa; phylum Chordata; class Mammalia; order Diprotodontia; family Potoroidae; genus Bettongia; species Bettongia penicillata. The sequence goes on from JAJHZJ010000453.1 coordinate 9,910,428, forward strand.
CCAGGCAACATACTGAAATTATGACAAATGCTGAAGTTACAAAAATCAAAATTAAACAGTCCTTGCCCTTAAAAAGGTTATATTGTACTTGGGGCATACAACATACGTACAAGCAAATAGATGTGCATAACATCTTCAAAGTAAAAGAGAGTATTTGAAAGAGAGAGACAGAGATAGAGAGAAACAGAGAGAGAGAAAGAGAAAGAGAGAGAGAGAAAGAGAGAGAGAAACAGAGAGAGAGAAAGAGAGAGACAGAGAGAGAGAAACAGAGAGAGAGAGACAGAGAGAGAAACAGAGAGAGACAGAGAGAGAGAAACAGAGAGAGAGAAAGAGAGAGAGAGAAACAGAGAGAGAAAGAGAGAGAAACAGAGAGAGAGACAGAGAGAGAGAGAGACAGAGAGAGAGAGAGAGACTGAGAAGTCAGGTTCTATTGGCACAGTGTTTTAAAGGAAGCTGCAGGTTCTAAGAGGCAGAGGTGGGGGGTCTGGTTGTGCCCCCTTAGTCAAAGATGTGTGCCTGTACAAAGGGACCAAGGAAGAAGACAGAATACTGTATATGAGAAACAGCTAGCTAGTTCACTAAAATGGAGATTTCTGGAAGGAGAGTAAGAAAAACAAGACTGGAAAGATAAGGCAGAAGCAGGCTTTCTCTCTGTCCCTGTCTCCCAGTGCCTCTGTCTGTGTGTCTCTGTGTCTATTTGGGGGTGGTTTTCCCATCCTGGTGGCAGCTGGAAGTCACTACAATGTTTTGAACTGGGGGGAGCAGTGGAAAGGGTGAGGAGTGGGATTGAGGTGGTCAGATCTGAGTCATGCAGATATGAATTTGGTGGTTATGTAGAGGACAAATTAAAGAGGGGAGAATCTGGAGACAGGTAGATCAGTAGTCAAGCTGCCTAATAACGCAGGCATGGGTTAAGGAAAAGATAGCGTGGAGGTTGTGTGGGGAAAAGGTAAGATGGGAGAGGCTTTGGAAAGCAGAATGAACAAGATTTGTCACGAGAAGGCATAGAGGGGTGAGGGAGAGGAGGGCAGCTGTGAGCCTTAGTGTCTATCTCAACACAAATAGGCAGGTTTGTGAAGAACAGTTCTGACTAGGGGGAGGGAGGGAGGGATTTCATCTGTACATGTTGGATTTGAGATCCCCAAGGTACATTCAGGTAAGGAGTGACTAGGGTTCAGACTAGAGGTCAGGGTTGGATATAGAGACAAAGAAATGATTGCTGAATCCAAGGGAGTGATGATGTCATCAAAGGCCATCATGTAGAAGAAGATGAGAAAGAGATCCTAGACAGAGTTTTGTGTAAAGTCTTAGTGGGTGGAAGACAATGGCATCTTAGCAAAAGGAACGGAAAATGAACCATTAGAGTAAGTGTGTGTGTGAGTGTTCGTCCTTCATTGCTGAAGAAGACCATGCCATCAGAGAAATAATGACATGACTTGTACTTAACTTTGTTTCTGAATGAGGGAGGGCTGTGCAGGTCACCAGCCTCACTTTTACTCCAGACTCATCTGAATCCAGTGACCAGATACTCATCAGGATGACTGGAGATGACTCAGGATGAGGAAATTGGGGATAAGTGACTTGTCCAAGGTCGCACAGCTAGTGAGTGTCAAGTGTCTAAGGTGAGATTTGAACTCAGGTCCTCCTGACTCCTGCACTGGTGCTCTATCTACTGCACCACCTAGCTGTCTTAGAGTAAGTAAGAGTAGACTCAAGAGAGAACTGGGTGAATTTGTTTATTCTTTTGGTTTCCAACAAAACTAGAAATCTGATATAAAAAAATTAGTTGTGCTACAAGAAGGAACTCACCACACAACCGGTGTGTGTGTGTGTGCATTGGGGGAGGGGGTAAGGGATTGGTGCTAAAGAGGAAATGCCTCTTACTCTCCTCCTGGATCCTAAAGCATCTCTGGACTCTCCAGAGTTCCTAAGGATGTTCTGGGAGTTCAGATCTGGAACAAAGATCAGATACATATTAAAAAATTTCTAGTGGTCCCCAGGGACAATGCTTCCCTGGCTAGATCTACTCCAGAGAAAGTGGATCCTTAAGGGCACTGGGTGATCCCAAACCTCTAGAGGACTTTTGACTAGGGAGACCAATATAATCCCCATTTGAAATGTGATCTGTATGATTCTAAGGCTAATTAGATATTTGGCTGGGGGTAGAGGTGGGTGGGTCAGGAAAAGAAACAGAAGCCTCTCATCTTCCCAAGGATTCCCATTTCTCTGATACATAATAGGATGAGGACTAGATGGGAAGTCAGACCAACATCCTTAGTCTAAGTATTAACAAGCTGAATGACTGGCGTCAGATCTAAACAAACGAACCAACTGCCCAAATCTCCATTTGCATTTTGGTTTTTGTAAAATAAAGCGGGGAGGGGTGAAACAGCTTATATCTGAGGTCATTTTCTGCTCTGATTTTCTGTGCTTTTATCATCTAGGTCTGGTCTCTAATGAATCCCCTTGGGAGAAAAGTGAGCATCAATGGCACCTTCACACCCATCCTCTGTGCCTCTTACTTCTTGCCTAGCCTTGGCAGGGCAAAGTGGGAAGGGGGAAGTCCATTGGTCCTGTGTGCTCAGTTTTCTTCTTCAGGCTTTAGGGAGCTCCCATATATGAATATCAGTGTGTGTGTGGAGAGGGTACTCCACCATGTTCCACTGAAGAACTTCCATTGGAAATGAATGAGTTCATCGAATCTGTGGTCCTCCATCTCCCCATCAGCAGAATGGACTCGATGCCTCTGCTAGCCTTTCCAGTTTAATCCTGTGAACAGAAGAAAGGAAAGAACGTCTGTCTGAGAATTACAGAAGCAGAGAATCAGAGTAGTTAGCTGAGAAAAACAAAAGTGGGTCTGATGCTATCACCTAAGGGATCAAATCAGAACCAGAATCTCAGATTCATAGCCTCAATGGATCCTAGATTTTGAGCTAACAAGCATGTAACCAATCTCTCCCATTCCACTTTACAGATCTAGAAACTGAGTTTTAGAGAGGCAGAAAAACTTACCTTAGGTCATACATTAAGTGGCAGATACTGACTTAGGTGCACAGGTACACAGTAAGTGACAGAACCCAGATTCAAACCCAGGTCTTCTGACTTCAAGTCCAAAGCTTATTCCAGTCATATACACAAGACCATTCTAATTAAAACTGTGCAGTTCACCAGCATGGAAATATCACCAGCATCTATTTCCCATTTTTCTCTGGTTGGAACTGGAATTTGTGTTTTCCACCAGTCACAGATCAATGTAAATTCTCTTTTCCATTAGACCAGTCTTACAGCCATGGGGCAGACTGACCAGACAGGATCAGAACCAGGAAGGTGGCCCATTCCATTGTAAAAAATCCATTTCATTTTGTCTAGCCATTACGGTAGCATAGTTGTCAGTAGCCAAATGTGTTCTTCCATGTTGTCTGCGGGCTGCTTTGCCATATACTAAGTTCAGTGGATAGATACTCTGTTAAACGTCACCCCCCCACACACACACTCACGAATAAAATAGAGACAAAATGGCAGGGTGTTCATTGATTTCCCTTCAATCAACTTTAGGAGCCTGAGAGTTCATCAGATGAAGATCTTGAGCCTGAGATTATCGGGGGGTAGAGACCTGTTCGCCTCACTGCTGCTGGGACTACTTTATCTGTCAGTTCCTAAGTTTGGTGGGAATCAAAATCTCGCACAGATGGGACGATAAGTGACCATAGCCTGCTCCATTGTATTTCCAACCGGCTCTAATTACAGCTTCGCACTGGAGGCTGAGATTTGAAAGGGCAGGTGATGGGCGAGGAGAAGAACCTGTACGACTTCAACGGCACTGGATCCCTCACCATCAGGGCTGAGGTACATCAGCCTGACAGCTAATTAGGGGAGACATGAATTTTTCCAATGTAACAGATGTTCGCTAATCAGGCCAGATTTGGAGCCCTTGAGCCAGCAACATTTCATGCACCATTTAACTGTATAAAAGGAATAAACTACTTAATGCATTGTACTGGAGGCACAGCTGTTTCACAATCAGAAAATTTGCTGTCAAAGATGTTCTCTTGAAAACTGACATGTTTTTATATAACTCTGATGGGGTGTTTATAATGTATTAATAGTTGTCAGCAAGAGCCGCTGTCATCATCAAGGAGTAAAATATTTCTGAAGGTATATTAAAACGAACAGGCTTCTTTCCCTACCCACCCCCCCCCCAAATCCATTCAGAGAATTTCTCTATTTTGAATGTGGTCTGTTGGAGCCGAAAGTGGATTTGAAACAAAGAAGCCTTTCTTCCAATTTACCCCTCCGATTAAGACAAAACCATGTCCATATCTTGAGTTTGGACGAAAGAGGAAGCGTTTTAAATGCCTTTTAGCCTGTGAGTTGTTGAAACTGCCAGTGTTTATGATTCCATTTTTATGGAAATACAGGAGGAGAAAAAAATCTTCAAGCTACCAAAATGTTTTATTGGCTAAAATGAGGGTCTGACATCTTCATAAGCAGAAGTTAATTTAGTTAAGGATGAAATGCAGTTTATTCCTGTCTCTCTCCACATGCCCTCCCCCCGTGGTGCCTAGGAAAAGAGAATCAACAACATACAAAACTACTCCCTGTAATAAACAGCGGCTGTTTAACATGAACCCGAGTCTCCAGCCTTGCTCCATCTCCTTGCTGGTTTAACCTACAAGGCTGATAGGCTTTCATCTTTTTAAATTTAAAAAGCAGCAAAAAAATGGGGAAAAGATCTCATGAATTATGGAAAAGTTGAGATCACTTAAAAATATGGATTCTTAATTCATCAGTTCCTCGTGTATGGGGAATTGCTGGTAAGAATTATTGGTGGGTAAATCCAGCTTTTTTTTTATTGGAGGTACACTGTAGGGCTTTGAGTATTTGGTTTGTGGCTTTCTATTGCTTGGTGCTGCCTAGTAATGCAGAGATGCACCCCAGCTACAAACTTCAGGGGAATTCTTTGCCCCAGTGTGGAGCTCTTACCATGGACCAGCAAATCTAGATTTGGGAAATTGTCAGTAGCTGTCTTTCCCCCAGGATCCTGCTCAAGCCTCCAGGGTTTTATATGATATTGTCCCCTGATACTCTGCAGACACCAGTTTGATACAATAATACTAAAAGTATGAATCTCTTGAGCCACATCCTTGGAAGTTAGAGGAATCTGTAGGACAACCTATCTTTTTTGGCAAACAAGTTGGGAGGAGAGATAGGATTGAAATATTAGAGAGCGGGCAGTTGTGTAGTAGTTGTAGTGTGTAGTTGTGTAGTAGATCCATGAATGGTACAAATAGCATAATGCCTCTAATTGTTATCAATGAATGAAGAATGATCCGGTGGGGGGGATTCTCTAAAGATCCCAAGCCCCTGGTGCAAGGCTAGTGCATGAGGGTGGGGGTGGAGGAGTAGGGTGGAGGGAAGAGCTTGCCTCAGCCCTCCATCTGGTACCTTTATATACAAACTAATTATTCTCTCTAACTAGGTGGTAGGCTCTGTTGCTCCTAGGCTGCTAGAATGCAAATCCTGTCAGTACTCTCTAAATTCAGCACCCAAGGTCAAAGCCCCAACTACCCTGCCTAGTTAGACCCCTTTGTGAATGTACACTTGCATGAAGGGATGGTGGTAGTTTTTTTGTCTGATGATTATGATTTTCCTTTTCATATTCTAGGTGAATTTAGAGTTCTTAAAAGGAACCATATTCCTGTATTGGATTTACAGAATCAGGCAATGAAAATTTCTGTGAAAGCTAAAGAGAATAACTGAAAATTTCATGACTTTGCTTAAAAAAAGGAAAACAGGAAAGTTACTAGGATATGCCCCCTTCCCTCTAGAAGGATGCTATCAGGGCAGAGAAGTGAACTTTTAGACTCCAGGCTGGAAAGAAAGATTTTCTCCATGACAGTTGCTGGTTTTTCTTTTGTTTTTGCACAAATTATCTCCCAGGCCTTGAATAAACTCCCTTCTCAACCCAACCTTTCATAACCTTAGCTCCTTGAAGGCTTCACCTCAGAAAGTTTGACCTGTGGGATGTGGTCTATTGGAGGTGAAAGTGGAACTGAAACAGATAGTTCAGTAGGCTTTCTTCCTATTTATTTTCTATAGAACAGATAATCTCTCCCTAACCCTGGGTTTGGACTTCAGTTGCTAAAAAAGGCTTTCTTTTTCCGAAGGGAAGCATTTCCTCACTGCTCCTCTCCCTTCCCTAACTGATTAGCTTTCCCCCTTTTCTCAAATTATTTGGGATTTACTTATCTATGTAGACATTTCATCCATCCAACAGAAAGTAAACTCTGGAGGATACTGCTGTTTTTCTTGGGGTAGGGGGGGTAACTCCAGATAAGTGGGGAAGCTGTGGCCTCAAGGCCATATGTGACCTTCCGGATCCTTGGGTGTGACATTTTGATTGAATCTAAGTTTTAGAAGAACAGATTCTTTTTTAAGTGGGTTTGTTCTGGGAAGTTTAGATGCAGTTGAAGGGCCTCACTTGAGGACCTAGAGGGTCACATGTGGCCTCCAGGCCTGCCACTTCTGAAATATAACACTTCCTCTAGTAATGAAGCGACTCCAAGTTCTCCTTTCATTATTTTTATTTTACGTTACTCCCTTCATTGACTTCAACCTATAGGGAATTATTTCAAAAATATGCCTTTCCATCTCTTTTTCCCCTTGCAGGACGTCCTTCAATCTAGCCAGGTTGATCAAGGTCACCATTTTTCTACTTTCATGCCTTGGCTGGGCCATCATTGCTACAGAGCAGTCCTATCTTCTCTTATTAACTTTCTTACACACTCCCAAGGTAGCTCCCACAAGAAGCTCCCCAAAGCTTTTGGTCATACCTCAAACCTGAATTTCTAGCTCCATCACCTTCCCTCCAAGCAGATAGTTTCCCTTCCTACTTTCCTGAAAAATTTGAGGCCATCTAATGCAAGTTTCTTCTTTCCTGGTCAAGTACTTTAAATCTCTATCCACCTCATCCTCTCCTCCTGCCCTCTGTCCCAGAGGATGAGGTTGTACTTCTCTTCGAAAAGATATTATCTTCCCCTGTGCTGGTGATCCTATCCTCTCTCATCTCCCCCAAGAACTTGCTCCATCAATTTTCCCTTTCTCTTTTGCATCTTCAATCTTTCCCTTTCCATAAAAACAGTCCAGCACCTCCCCATTCCATCCCATTTTCACTGAACTGTTGTAAGATCCCCCTAAATGCTTTGTTCTTGAGTTGGATCCCTCCCTTCTATCCATTCTTTATGTCACTGTCAAAGTAATCTAGCATAGCTTTCTGAACACACTTTGCCTTGCTCAAAGAGTTTGGGTGGTTCCCATTGATCCACAATGTAAAATAAAAACTCCTTAGCCTGCCATTCAAAGCTTTTCACATCTTCACTACAATTTACCTTCAAAGCTAAGTTTCGCCTTACTAACTAACCCCAGTCAGGCTGGGCAGCCATCTCACCCTCTCTTCTGCTTTCTTTGAGGTATTTGTCCAAACAATCTCTTCTCACAAGCCTCATCCTTCACCATGAAGTGTTTGCTGATCCTTTTATGTAGAAGTAGGCCCTCCTTGATCGATCTTAGGCCTTCTCTGATTAAACATCAGATGGTGCTGATAGCCACTCCCCTCTTATATAGTTGGCAAAGAAGAAAAGAAGACTTGACAAGTAGCTTGGAGCCCAGTGATTCCCTTAGACTCAAAAAGTCCCAGACGCTAGTCTTGCTCTGGAGTTCTCCTTTCAGAAAATGGAGAAGTATAACAATTCAATATTCAGTGATGAGCTCCTGTATCACTCAGAGTCAGTCACCAGATGCCAACACATAAAGTTTTGAGGAATTCGGGGGCTCCTAATATGGGAAATGGAGTTGAGACTGAACTAGACTCAAAGAAAGATAGAAACTTCCTTGGGAAAGATACCAGAGTCATTTGCCATTTCATTTTCTGGGGATTAAGGGAAACAGAGTTTAAGTGATTTACCCAGGGTCATACGGCTCGTAACTATCTGTGGTTGGATTTGAATTTAGGCCTTCCTTACTCCAAGCACAGTGCTCCATCCACTGAGCCACCTAGTTGGCTCCTACACCTTCTACTACATTCCCATAAATTTCTTGAGGACAGGCTTCATGCAAATTGTTTTCAAGCTTGAAAGAACCTCAGATGTTATTGACTCCGACCCCTCAGCAAAGAAACTTGAGGAAGGAGAGGAAGTGACTTGCCCAAAGCCACACAGCTTTAAAACATCAGAGATGGCATTTGAATGCACACTCTGACACATGTCCTCCTTTCCCACTTTGCACTTATTTTGGCCTACTTTGGCTTCTCTATCATTCTACCATCATTAAGAAATCTCATCATCTTAGATCTCAGATTCAATCAACCTTGTTTCCTGCACCTCATCAGTACCTTATGTCCCTCTGAGAAGAGTGGAACCAGGATTCATCTATTTAACAAAAGAAACAAGACTAACAGCTCCTCAAACATCTCCTCATTTCCCATCTGGCTATGCTCATTTTGTAGGTCTTTGGTTTTTCCACGATTACCCACTTATCAGGTACCATTTGCTCTTCTCCCCATACTTTTCAGCTTTCTTTTCTGTCTGATCTTTCCTCATTAACTTGTAAACTCCTTGAGGGCAGGGACTGACCCATCTATTTGCATCCTTAGTGTTTAACATAGTGCCTGCACATACTAGGCACTTAATAAATGCTGACTATCACCTTCAAAGTCAGTGTTTTTTTCTATTTTGCTAGCTCTCTATTGTTTCTCGTTGTTTCCTCTAGAACCAGTTCAATTCAATTCCAACCAATGAGCATTAATCAAATACCAGCAGTGGGGAGGAGGTTCCAAGTGTACTGGGGATAGTAAGTGCTTGATAAATGCATCATGTGGCCATGGAAGATAGAAATGACAAGGCAAGCCTTAGTTATTGCCTCTGTCTCTCTGGGCTGACCTGCTTGCCCAACTTATACAGACTGATGGTCTGAGGCTTAACAGATGGGGTGGTCATAGTGCTACAACTCATTCCCAGAGTTCTAGTGGTATTGGTATATAAGAACTATTACTAACCACCACAGCTCTTGTACTCCACCAGTTGTCCTCCACTTAGCACAGTCTCTGACACATAATAGGTGAATAATAATGTTTATTGATTGAATTTTATAAATTAGTCAAGGTTACGCCATTAACTCTTAATCAGAAACATTTGCTAAACAGAAGGCAAAGTAAGAAAAAAAATAAAGCATAGCATTTCCCAATAAACCTGGGACACTCCCTCCCATCAATGCACACAATGCCCAGTGAGGAAAAGAGGGCATAAACTTACAGGACTATAGCATGGAGGCACATGTGTAGGGAATTCATATGTCCAGGGAAACTTAGAACTCTGGATTGTAGACCTTAAAGTTTTGTTGTCCCCTTCACAAGCAATCTTCACAGCAGCTTACTAATGAACAGGATCACCTCTCTCCCCGCTCCTAGGCACTACTCCAGGGCTTCTGAGGCAGTGTTAGCATCATTCCACAAAGCATAAACTTTGACCTTGGGACCCCAGAGCTTTCCCAGATTTTCTCTCTTGGCTGGTCTAGGAAGCAGCATTACACCTTTTCCATCAAGAACAGCTGCCTGAATTTTGGAATCTGCAAATCTGTTCCATGTCTGCTGCCTTGTTTGAGCTCTGAGGCATTTCCACCTCTGAGGCAGTAAATTGCAGGTCAGAGAAAGGTAAAGGTAGATAGTTCCCCTCCAATCATCTCTATCAGCAGCAAAGCTTTTCTTCTAATTAACTCTGCCTAGAAGTACAGCTTTTCCTTCAACCCACTGTTCTAAGCTGCCGACAATAGGGTAGGCTCTGAGATGATGCGACCCACTTTGGGGGCTGGTTCTTGGACTCAGCTCTTAGGACTCTTCAAAGAACTCCACAGAAGGAAGGTTTTTTTGTCCCTGACTATTCTCAAACAGGAGCTTTTGTGTGAAATAGTTCATTTCTGTCTTATGATAAGAAATTCACATTTCTGTCACCGAAATCACTGCTAGGCAATATGCCATCCCTCCCATAGTCCTGAAACATTTCTAGGTTTCACAGATATCGACCTCAAAATTCTCACATAGATGAGAATGAATGACGTTTGTATATATATATATATATATATATATATATATATATATATATATATATATATATGTTCACACACATCACACACACACTCACGTATATTCTCAGACAATGTGCGTATCTACCTACCTATCTCTTTATCAGTCTGTTTTATACCTTTATCACCCTATCCATATCTCTAGCTCTATGTTCATCTAGCTCTCTAACTCTGTTAGATGCTGAGAACCACTTGAGACATTTTTTCTCTTAGTGTACATCAGTTCCCCGAGGGCTGCTTTCTCAATGCTTTTTTTTTTTTGACAGCTGCCCTTTTTGCTGTTACTTTCTCTTAAAAAAAATTGTTAAAATCAGAAAAGGTCACCATGTCACATCCTTTCCCTTAATGAAAAATCTGCATAGCATTTAGAAAAAATTGGCATTGCATTTTGGAAAAACCAGTGTAGCATGAGATGTGCAAACAGTATATCAGCAATAAATATCTCCAATACTTCATACAAGTAGCATATTTTACAATGATTCAATGCAAGTCAAACAGTTTTGCCATCATACATGTATATATAAGTTTACATGTACACTTACATACATATATGAACAATTATTAACACATTGGATAATCAGCTTTATAACTTACATGTATCAATCTTACATTTTATATACATTAATTATATATGTATATATATATATATACTGAGTAGTATATAACAACACACCTAGTGACTTTTTGTAAATAGAAAAAAGTTGAATAAAAATAATAGATAATATAAAACAGAGAAAAGTGTAGACACATACAACACATTTATTACATATACACTATTAAGTAACTGTGTTTAACTTGGTGACTTTTTTCTTGGTGCATTATATATGTCTAATTACTGGCTTAACAGTTTTAATACTTCTGAATGTATTCTAAATTTGTATATGATTATTTATTACTATAACAATTGGAGAACTGAGCTCATAGATAACTCAGGCTGGCTATCACAATCCTCTATGGATTATATTTGTATTAGTATAAAATAGGCTTACCTGTTGGTTTAAGTAACCCTCAGCATCTGAAGTGATATTCCCCTGTGCCTGGGACACATTTGGTTCTGAGAGGTAACAATACATAATCACATAGTCATCATTTTAATGGGAGCTTTCATCTCTTTTGGGCACCACTAAAAACATAGATTGATTATGTGCTTTACTTTTGACGACACAGTTTTCAAAAATTTTCTTTGTAAACTTGAAAACAAACGATCTTCAACCTTCTTAGGTTGTTGCTTTATTATAAGTTTCCTCATGCAAATCTTTTTGAGACGTCTTTTGTATCAAACAGATTGCTGGTTTCATTAGGCTTTTGGTTAACATCACTTTGCAATTTCCTCGTCAATTGAAAGCTCTCTTATTTGAGCATGTCGATCTGATTGTCAAGTTTTGTCAATGTTCTCCAAATATGAAAGCTGTTCTTTCTAAAAACTTTGTCTTTTTTCCTTAAAATCTGAAAACCCACATACTCCATACTTTTGTTTATTTCTCTAACAAGAATTCCTTAGGAATCAGTCAACCTCTTTTGAACTAAGAGATAACTGTCTTCTAGAGGCATATAACATACTTAGGACCTTTAGTCTACAATTATAGCAGGTTTTTTTTCCCTCTTGGTATCTTGATGGTAGTATTCTTTTAATGAATTTTGTGACTTAATTGAGGATGAGGTCATTTATACTGACTTCTTCTGAAGCCTTATCTCTCTTTCCCAAAACTGACTCTGGAATTTAACATTTCACACACTAAATCAGTATACTTCTTTCTAGTGGACATGTTACTCATACTTCTATGCAAGGCAGAGTTGTAATACATACATACATACATACATACATACATACATACATACATACATACATATATATATGTGTATGTATGTATAAAGGCTATTTTTTCTGTACTGTCATGATACAGTCATACCAAATGATCTAAAATCTAGATTTGTTCATTTAGATTAAGATCTTGATAAACTAATTTAATCTTAATTTAAATTAAAATGTTAATCTAGATTCAGATCCTTAGCAAAAGGATTTGTTCTGTAAAACTTGGACTCAGTCAAAAGACTACACCCAAGGACCTTGAGCGCTGCACGGAGCCCCAAGTTCCTGGGTGCCCAACCCTGGCTAGATCCCTGGTGGTCCAAGCTGAACGATCGTGTTTGCTGCACTCTCTGGCATCAGGGTTTTGGTAGACTGCTGCTTTCAAGTCTGAACACTAGAGGTGGTCTCTTGCTTAGTTTCCATATTCCATACCTGCAAAGAATTCCTGATGCTTGGCTTATCTGAGTTTCCCTCACTTGATTCTTCACATTCAAACTTATTTATGATTTCTATCAACTTATCAGAGTTTGGTGGTGGCTCCCCTTTTTTCCTTCCTGTAACTGTGACCAAAACCAGTTAAATGCACCTTCAGTTCTCAGGGGTCTCAAACTGCCTTTTTTATCTCTACAAGTATCTTCATCAAGGGATTTCAGATTTTGCAGTCTGTAGACTGCGAAATTCCAAATTTTATATCTTTTCAGATTTTTCAAACGCTGCATTTTTAGACTTTCTAATAATTACCTCTTTCTTTTTCCCACTTTGGAGTTTGGAACTGCCAGTATTACAGTTGTTCATTTATATTTCTGACCAGAAATGTCCAATGTTACACACAAACTAATCCTTAACTTTCTTAGATTGTTGCATTCTTATGTTTCCTCTTGAAATTCTTTTCCCAGGGGAGGAGCCAAGATGGCGGAGTAGAAAGACTCATATATGCTAGCTCCAAACCCACAGTCCATAAATTTCCTGTAAAAAGAACTCCCCACAAATTCTGGAGCAGAGCAAGCCGCACAGAAACACAGCGGAAGAGATTTCCGTTCCAGAGAGCCCTGGAAAGCTGTTCCCAGGGGTCCGTCGTGCTCCAGATCAGCAGAGCCCAGCCCTGCCCTGCTCTGGCCGCAGTGCCAGAGGAGCAGATCCGAGCAGGCTTCAGGAACTGAACCTCCAGTGGCCGCAAAGGTCCCTCCACCCACAGACGCTCCAGGTCAGTGAGAGAGACATCTGGGCTGGCCAAGAGGGAAGCGGGGTGTCGCCGTGACTTGGGTCCCCTTGGGAGGCAGTGACAGAGGCAGCAGCAGAGGCACCGGCAGAGGCAGTGGCGGCCCCGGACTCCCCAAGAAGACAGGAGCTCAGGGCCATTGCTGAAGGTCTCTGTATAAAACCCCTGGGGGAATTGAGCCTGGGAGGCAGCCCTGCCCCTACCTGAGCACCAGAACTTAAGCTCACATTGAATAACAGCCACAGCAGCGCCCCCGCAGATAGCCCTGAGGCTGGGAAGCAGCATTTGAATCTCAGACCCCAAGCACTAGCTGGGTGGATCTAGGCAGGGGTGGACAGGAATCTCAGAAGTCAAGTAACTGGCTGGGAAAATGCCCAGAAAAGGGAAGAAAAATAAGACCATAGAAAGCTACTTTCTTGGAGAATGGATGTTACTTCCTCCTTTCATTTCTGATGAGGAAGTTTAAAGCTCGCCATCAGGGAAAGACGTGGAGGTCGGGGTCTCTCTATCCCAGATATCCCAGGGGGATGTCCGGTGGGCTCAGGCCATGGAAGAGCTCAAAAAGGATTTTGAAAATCAAGTTAGACAGGTGAAGGAAAAACTGGGAAGAGAAATGAGAGAGATGCAAGAAAAGCATGAAAAATGGGGCTTTTTAAAGGAGACCCAAAAAAATGCTGAAGAAAATAACACCTTGAAAAATAGGCTCAATCAATTGGCAAAAGAGGTTCAAAAAGCCAATGGGGAGAAGAATGCTTTCAAAAGCAGAATTAGCCAAATGGAAAAAGAGGCTCAAAAGCTCACTGAAGAAAATAGTTCTCTCAAAATTAGAATGGAACAGATGGAGGCTAATGACTTTCTGAGAAACCAAGAAGTCACCAAACAAAACCAAAAGAATGAAAAAATGGAAGAGAAGGTGAAATATCTCATTGGAAAAACAACTGACCTGGAAAATAGATCCAGGAGAGACAATTTAAAAATTATGGGGTGGGGGGGTGGTGGTGGAGCCAAGATGGCAGAGTAGAAAGACTCATGTATGCTAGCTCCAAACCCACAGCCCATATATTTCCTGCAAGAAGAACTCCCCACAAATTCTGGATCACTGCAAGGCATGCAGAAACACAGTGGAAAAGGTTTCCCTTCCAGAGAGCCCTGGAGAGCAGTCCCCAGGGGTCTGTTGTGCCCTGGAAAGAGGAGTCCACCCCTGGAGCAGATCTGAGCAAGTTTCAGGGATGGAATCTCCGGCAGCCGCGAAGGTCCCACCACCTGCAGACACTACAGGTCAATGAGCGAGACGTCTGGGCTGGCTGAGAGGGGAGCGGGGTGTCTCCCTGGCTTGGGCCCCCTCGGGAGGAAGTGGCAGAGGGAGCGGCAGAGGCAGCAATGGCGGCTCCGGACTCCCCGAGCAGGCAGGCAGAAGTTCAGGGCCATTATTGAAGGTCTCTGCATAAACCCCCTGAGGGAACTGAGCCTGGGAGATGGCCCTGCCCCCACCTGATCCATTACTGAAGGTCTCTGAATAAAGCCCCTGAGGGAATTGAGCCTGAGAGGTGGCCCTGCCCCCACCTGAGCACCAGAACTTAAGCTCACATTGAATAGCAGCCATGCCTGCCACAGAAAGCCCATTTGAATCTCAGACCCCAAGCACTAGCTGGGCAAATCTAGGCGGGGGTGGACAGGAATCTCAGAACTCAAGTAACTGGCTGGGAAAATGCCCAAAAAAGGGAAGAAAAATAAGACTATAGAGAGCTACTCTGAGGGGTACAGATGTTCCTGCCTTTCAATTCTGATGGCGAGGAACTATTCTTACCATCAGGGAAAGACATGGAAGGCGGGGCCTCTTTATCCCAGACATCCCAGGGGGACATCCGGTGGGCTCAGGCCATGGAAGAGCTCAAAAAGGATTTCGAAAATCAACTTAGACAGGTGGAGGAAAAACTGGGAAGACAAATGAGAGAGATGCAAGAAAAGCATGAAAAATGGGTCAATACCTTGGATATTATACCAAAAACTTGGAGACCCAAAAAATGTTGAAGAAAATAACACCTTGAAAAATGGGCTGACTCAATTGGCAAAAGAGGTTCAAAAAGTCAATGAGGAAAGGAATGCTTTCAAAAGCAGAAATAGTCAAATGGAAAAAGAGGTTCAAAAGCTCACTGAAGTAAATAGTTCTCTCAAAATGAGAATGGAACAGATGGAGTCTAATGACTTTCTGAGAAACCAAGAAATCACAAAACAAAGCCAAAAGAATGAAAAAATGGAAGAGAATGTGAAATATCTCATTGGAAAAACAACTGACATGGAAAATAGGTCCAGGAGAGACAATTTAAAAATTATGGGACTACCTGAAAGTCATGATCAAAAAAAGAGCCTAGGCATCATCTTCCATGAAATTATCAAGGAAAACTGCCCTGACATTCTACAACCAGAGGGCAAAATAAGTAGTGAAAGAATCCATCGATCACCGCCTGAAAGAGATCCAAAAAGAGAAACTCCTAGGAACATTGTGGCCAAATTCCAGAATTCCCAGCTCAAGGAGAAAATATTGCAAGCAGCTAGAAAGAAACAATTCCAGTATTGTGGAAATACAATCAGGATAACTCAAGATCTAGCAGCTTCTACATTAAGGGATTGACGGGTGTGGAATAGGATATTGCAGAAGTCAAAGGAACTAGGACTCAAACCAAGAATCGCCTACCCAGCAAAACTGAGTATAATACTTCAAGGGAAAATATGATCTTTCAATGAAACAGAGGACTTTCAAGCATTCTTGATGAAAAGACCAGAGCTGAAAAGAAAATCTGACTTTCAAACACAAGAATGAGAAGAAGCATGAAAAAGTAAACAGCAAAGAGAAGTCATAAGGGACTTATCAAAGGTAAACTGTTTACATTCCTACATGGAAAGACAATATTTGTAACTCTTAAAACTTTTCAGTATCTGGGTAGTTGGTGAGACTACACACACACATACACACACACGTACCTGTGTGCGCGCACACACATACACACATGCACGCACATACAAAGTCAGAGAGCACAGAGTGAATTGAATAGGATGGGGCCATATCTTAAAAGAAGTTAAGGTAAACAGTGAGAGAGAAATGTAGTGGGAGGAGAGAAGGTGAAACGGAATGGGGTAAATTATATGTCATTCAAGAGGCAAGGAGGAGACATTTTAGGGGAAGGAAAAAGAGGAGAGCTGAGAAAAAACATGAAGTTTACCCTCATCACATTCGACTAAAGGAAGGAATAAAATGCATACTCATTTTGGTATGAAAACCTATCTTACAATACAGGAAAGTGGGGGAGAAGGAGATAAGCAAGGAGGAAGATGATGGAAGGGAGGGCAATGGGAGGAGGGAGCAATTTGAAGTCAACAATCAGGGAGGGACAGGATCAAAAGACAGAATAGAAACAATGGGGGGCAGGATAGGATGGAGGGAAATACAGTTAGTCTAACAGAACACGACTATTATGGAAGTCATTTGCAAAACTACACAGATAGGGCCTATATTGAATTGCCTGCCTTCCCAATGGGAATGGATGGGGAGGGAGGGATGGGGTGAATTTGGAACTCAAAGTTTTAGGAACAACTGTTTAGTATTGTTCTTCCTACTAGGAAATAAGAAATACAGTTAATGGGGAATAGAAAATCATCTGACCCTACAGGACAAAAGAGAAGATGGGGACAAGAGAAGGGAGGGATGATAGAAGAGAGGGCAGATTGGTGATAGGGAAAATTAGCATGCTTGGTGTATTGGAGTGGGGGGAGGGGATAAATGGAGAGAAAATTTGGAACCCAAAATTTTGTGAAGATGAATGTAAAAAGTTAAATAAATAAATTTATATTAAAAAAAAAATTCTTTTCCAAGAGTGACATGGATTGTACTTTTTAAGAGTCCTAATGTGTGAATATATTGTGGCATAATGCTGGAGAGCAAATATATTAAACACATGACTTGCAGATCACATGAGACCCCCAACATTACCAAGAGCTTCTTAAACCAAATTAAAATTCAATCATGATATAGTTAACACAGCAAATGAAAATGCAATAAAACATAGACAATTAACATTTAAAAACTAGGTCAGCAAGTGACTTATGTACGGATTAGTAGACCCTGGTTCTTTCTGAGTTTGCTATCACTGCTGTAGACTGTGGCATGGGGAGGCCTATTGGCATCTATCTCTCGTTGTTAATTTAGATCTAGCGACCCAGAGTTCTAGAAATGCAACATTAGGGGCTGCTTCTGGTCATCCACATGTATTTTGTTTTCCCAATTAGTTTTGTTAATTTGTCCTCAGATACTGTCTCACAAACTAACATTTTTTTTTCCCTATTCAGTGTCATCTCATTCTCTGTGAGATGCTTGGTAATTGGATTCTAATTACTTTCTGAAACCCTTATCTTTCTAGGAATTTAAGGTTTCACCTCCTTAGGTAATTGAAAGAAAACCAATGAAGTTTTTACCTTTCTTCCTCTACCATTAGTCTCTAATTTTTCAATAACAACTTATAAAATACTCTCAGTAACATTGTGTCTTAGGTTATGGGGGATTCTCTTAACTAAGAGTCCTCCAGGTGTCTCTGTCTGCATTGCTAAGTAACAGTGTTCCAGAAATGCATCTTTGGTATCACTTATACTAGCCTTTATATTTGGTAAAGCCATAGGAAATCAAGGAATAATCCTAGTTGGATACTCAAACAGTTAAAAAATATATCAAAAAACCTGGTCTGAATTATAAGGGAAACATACCAGAAAGCTGACTTTTTAATTACAAATTTTAATGTAATTATTTTCTCTAGAGGATCCCTGTAAAACAAAGGTATCCAAAGATGTGGGGTAGGGGGGGATCCCTGATAGAGAATATTTCCAGTTGGTCTTTGCTAATGAAAAGGATATCCCAGTAAATCCAGGAGAAGCCTCTACAGAATAGCAGGTGGACATGGCAAGGTACACCTCCAGTCAGGTCAGTTCAATGATCCTTTCAGAAAGAGTTTTATCATCCAACAGATTCTACTGTAGGACATGGCTGTAAACAAATTCATGGGAAGTCTTTCCACAATCTTTATTATTTAAGGGTAGTGATATAAAATGACTTTAAGGGTTCCTTTATTTTGGTTGGTCATTTAGTGGCCTACATATTGATGTTCCTCCAAATAGCGATGGTGCGAAGCAGCTGGGGGACAGGACCCCCAGGAGAGGCTTGCAGGCTGTTCTGTTCATTTTTCAGTGCAAGCCCTGACACACTGTCTGACATTCAGCAAGAAAGAAGCTGATTTATTTCCCTTGTGGTGGTGTTTACTTGCTATTATACTTTTGCTTTCATTTATAAAAGATTTCTACTTATTCATTTTTATCTATCTCTCTCTCACACTCAGATTTACTGCCCTGCCATGAATGCTAGACAACAATGTCTTTAGAGAAAGAAAAATATAGAAGGACTTCCCAACCAGGCACAGGATAAGGACTGGGACTAGCAGTCGAAGAAGTAAGCTGAGCTCTGGTCCTGGCTCTACAGTAACTACAAACAAGTCGTTTCATCGCTGGATCTCAGTATCCTTCTCTGTCTGATGAAGAGCTTGGACTAGATCAAGGTTCTTAACCTGAAGTCCATGACCTTGTCTGTTTTTCTTTAATCTACATCCGTATGTATGTATGTATATGAGCATGTGCATATATGTTGTTTCTCAGGCGTTCAATCATGTCTAACTCTTCATGACTCTATAAGGGGTTTTCTTGGCAAAGATAATGGAGTGACTCAAAATTTCCTTCTCCAGGGGATTAAGGCAAACTGAGGCCCCAAACACTCACCAGTTATATAACCTTAGGCAAGTCATTTAACTTGTGTTTTCCTGGAGAAAGAAACGGCAAATCTCTACAGTATCTTTGCAGAGAAAACTCCAAGGACAGAATGGTCCATAGAATCACAAAGAATTGGGCACAACTGAATGACACAGTAGCAACAACATTCATGTATGTGCAAATACATTTCAACATTTTTTGTTTTCTTTGTAATCCTATGCATTTAATTGATGCATTTAAAAACATTATTCTGGGAAGAGGACCATAGGCTTCACTAGACAGCCAAGAAAAAACTTGACACACAAAAAAATGATAGTGAAGAACCGTTGGATCAGATAATCTTTCAAGTCCTTTCCAGTTAAGATTCTATGGCTTCAGTAATCTATTCTGTCAATGGCTAGGATTAGAGTAGTACCGTGGAGAATGAGAGAACCCCTTGGTTTTATCTAGGCCAATGCTATCATTGTACAGAGGCACAAGCTGAGACCTAGAGGAATGAACTAACTCCCCAAAGTCACAAAGGTCACTAAAAAGCAGAGAAGGAAACGAACTTAGGTCCTGAGTTTCTCCACTGGGTTCAGTTCCGTTCAAGTTCACTAAGTATTTATTAAGCACATTCTATGTGCCAAGCTAGTGTCTGCAGCTAGAAATATAAAAACAAAATCAAAATAGGCCTTCCTCTTGAGGATTCTACTGCCTTTCCAGTATATGGTCTGTCCAAAGAGGACTTGCCAAGCCCCTTTTAGGGCTGCTCATCAACCTTTGGTATCTACCAGGCACTTCTTACCTGTGGTTCCAAGAAACTATTGTGTGTAATGGCCACACCCTGGGAAGACCACCTTAGCAACTGGGCTAAACTAGTTTGATGGTAATTGACAAGCCTCAAATCTATCTGTGACTTGAGGGATGTCTATTCCAAGCATAGACAGCTCTATGGCATAGTGAATAGATCACTGGAACTGGAGACAGCAAGGCTCCTCTTCCTGAGTTCAAATCTGACTTCAGACACTTACTCTCTCTGTGACCCTGGGCAAGTCACTCAGCTCTGCTTGCCTCAGTTCCTCATCTGTAAAATGAGCTGGAGAAGGAAAAAGCAAACCACTCCAGTATCTTTGCCAACAAAACCCCAAATGAGTCACAAAGAGTCAGGGGCAATGACCGATAAATGACTCCACAGAAAGAACAAAAATCGCAAGCATACAAAGACATCCCCTATTGGAATGGGCAACTGAGAACACTTTGTTCCAATAGCCATGAAGGTGATTAAAGCAGGCACTGTAGAGCACTTAGAGCTTGGTCAGGCATCAGAGATGCCAAGGTCACCCACTGCATCCAGGTCATCCAAAAGTCATCTTGACTTTTGTCCTGCCACTGGACTTTGGTGACCCCAAATGATGGGGTAGGAGGGAAGATACTGCTGGCATCAAACCAGAGAGACAGAATAGAGAAGGTAAGTCTTAGAGAAAGACAGGATTATGGTTTGGATAAGGGAGGGGGCATTTCCAACAGAAGCCGGGAAATGGAGAAGGAGGAACTATGGGTTTGATGGGAACAAGTGAACCTGCTTGATAAGAGTAGAAATCATGGACTAGGAGGTGGGGGTGGGGAATAGCAGCAGATAGGGGCAGTCATGCAAGAAATAGCCCATTGGTAAAGGGCCTTCAAACCCATGATCAGGGGGTCTTAATCAGATTCAAGAGGCAATTGGCAGCCACTTCAGTTCCAAGAATATAGTCTGTGGTTAAAACAACACTTGAGGAAGATGATTCTTGGGGAGAGGCTGGCTGCAGTGAATGCTCTTACACAGAAGCAGGGGCACAAGGAGGTGAGGTCTTGATGAGGAGGTGAGGGGAGAAAAGGGGGGGTAAATCCAAAGTATATCGTGGATGGAAAACGAGGATGAAAGAGAGGAAGAAGCAGAGGTGCCTTCAACTTTAGAAAGCTAGTTGGCTGGGTGGTTGCTGATACGTAGCTGGGTCCAGGTTGGAAGACTGAAAGGACAGCAAAGAGACATTTTGGAGAGTAACAGGTCATGCAATGCCTGGAAAGGCCAAATGTAGTGGAGTGTAAATTGGACTTGGAATTGGGAAATCCCCAGTCTGAACTCAGCCTCAGATACTTACTAAGGGCAGAACTCTCAGCAAGTCACTGAATCCCTTTGGACCTCAAGTTCCTCATTTGTAAAATAAGGGGATTGAGCTAAATTACCTCCAACATGGTTTCCAGCTATCAGTCTATACTTCTATGATCATTAATTCACTATTGATAGGATGTAAAATTGGCCCAAGCTAACTGGTTTAAAAAAATCAGGATCACATGAGAAATGAAACCAACCAACACACTACTGAGAGAGACACCAACAAGATTAAAGACAAAGAAAGGTCCCACATATTAAAAAATATCCATAACAGCACTTTTGTGATAAGAAAAAATGGAAACCAAAGTACATTCACATCTATTGGGAAATGATTGAACAAATTGGGATACATGACTAATGAGATATTATTGCTCCGTAATGAAGGATAGATGCGATGAATATTTTGAGAAACAAATACAGACTTGTATAAACTGATTCAGAGGGAAGAAAGTAGAACCAAGAGATAACATCCTCCATGACAACAATAATGTAAACAAAGACAATGTTAAAAATTCTTCCAGTCTCAGATTAATAGCCAGGAACAATTTTGCTGCCAGGAAAAGAAGAATAAATATACTTCCTCTCTCTTGGCAAAGAGGTGGGGGTTGTGCTCTGGATGAAGTTTGTCATTTATACCTTCAGACACATCTAATTTGTCTTTGGCTTTTGCTTAAAATTTTCTTTGTTGTAAGAGAGGAGTGAACTAAAAGGAACAGAGAAAATAATGGGATATGACTCTAATGTTAAAAGGGGGGCATCACTGCAAGTTTGGGAGAACAAACGTGAGGAATGTAGCTGAGAGAGGACACAGAAGAGTGACCTGAACCTGCTAGGACCACGTGGCAAAGGTAAGCCTAGAACGTCTGAAGCTTGAGGAAAAATACTAAGTGCTTTTAAAACTGCCTCAAAATAAGAAGAGGAGGGAAGAGACACAGAGGGCTTTGGAATCTGGGACAGATAAAATGCAGAGCCATTCAATTGTCTTCCATCAAGGGAAATTATCTTCAAATGTGTTTTTCTGCCTTCATGTCATTTCTTAGAATGGCCCCATGCCTACACAATCTTCCTTCACACATTTCCCCAGTTCAAGACTTACCCATCATTTAAAGTGCAACCCCAAGGCCGCCTCCTCCATGAAGGCTTCACTCCCCTTTCTCTCTGCTTTATATCAGGCATAACTTTCCCCATAAACCTCACCATTATTCTTGTAAATTTCTAATACACTTATCACACAAGATCACGAATTAGAACACTCCATGATTGTTCCTCTAGGTACCATGAAGGTAAAGTCCCTGAGGGCAGCAAATCTTTCATTTCTGTATTTGTACCCCTAGGATATGGCGCACTGACTGAGACAGTAAAACCTTAATGAATGCCTTTGGATTGATTGAATAATTGAAGGATACACCATGGCTTATCTAAACTATCTCTCCCAGAGTCTAGCAAATAGCTGAATGATAAATATTGGTGGAATAACTGAATGAATGTAGAAGGACAATTGAGAGAGAATCGGAGACCAAGGAGATAGAAAGATAGCAAGAAGATAGTCTAGCTACGCTAAATGATGGATGTCTTCATGTCCAGATGAATTACATTTTGTACTGAAAACAACAAAAACAACAATCTAACTTGTAGATGTGGATCTGAAGCCGTATGAGCGTGTTGAATTATACAAATGATCATCAACCACATAGGGCCTTAGCACTTAGGAAAGAAAGTATTGCTTACTAGGAACCAGCATGGGTTCATTGGTAACAAGATATTCCGAGCTCCTTCTTGACAGGCAGGGGTATAATACAAAGAGCATTAGACTTCAGGACAGAAGACTTGGTTTCAAATATCTACTCTGCCATTTATGGGACTTGGGATGAGCATTGAAGGATGAGTACATCTGGAGAGATGGAAAGGAGTGGGGATGATATTCAAGGCCTAAGGAAAGGTGTGAAGTAAAGAATGTACATGGTGACCTCAGAAGATGGAGAATAGAAGTCTGGTAAAAGAGAAGGCTGCATATGGGACTATCTCAAGATGGCATCTGGTTCTTAGCCAACTGCCAAGACAACTACTAGGTTCTAAGCATATTAAACAGGCATATTGAAGAATACCATCCAAGTGATGGTAACCAGGACAGAAGCACCAGATAGAATTTCTTTTTCAATGAACTTCAAGAAGCATTTATTGAATTTCACTGTGTTACAGGATTGAGGTTGTTTGATATCACAGATAGAGGGGTGGCTTCCATGTGATGAAGACCTGGGTTCAAGTCCTGCATCTGACATACTGACTGTGGGACTCTAAGCAAGTCACTTCACCTCAAGTACCCTGGGTAACTCTTTAAGACAATACTGGCAGAATATATACTTTGGTGATCTGTTGAATAGAACTGGGTTGAATTGAGTTAAATGGAAACACCAAATAGTGATTTCTGCCTCAGGCCTAGGGTTTGACTGTCAAGTTTGCCTGTGAAGCACAGTGCACCAGTAACTCACTTTACTAAACAGGAGCAGAAGTGGTAGAAACTTAAGACCCAACACAGCTTCTAAGAGACCCTTGGGTACTGCAGTGGGAAGGGAGGCTGCCAGTGAACTGCATTGGCCATTTTGGTTTGTTTATTTTCCGTTAGGTTCCCTTCACTCCAATTAACCACCAAGGATTTATTAGGCTCCTCCTATGTGCCAGACCCAATGTGCTTTGTCCTGGGCATGGAAAGCCTAGCCATACCCTTTCTTTATCCAGTTCTCCATTCTTTTTTTTCCAGGTGTATGTTCCCTCTACATGTTAGATCATCTCCCACCTTGGCACGGATTCTCTGCCATCTTTAATACATACTTCCTCCTTCCCTCCACCTCTTATTATCTCTGACTGCCTTCAGTGCACAGATAAGTTGCCACCTCCTACAGGAGACCTTTGCTGATGCCCTAAGAACTTAATGCTGTCTTTCCTTTGAAATTCCTTTGCATGAATCTTGCATTTACTTATTTGTGCAAAGTTATATCCCTGAAGGGATGTAAGCTATAGTCCCTTTAGAGGCAGGGTCTGGTTCATTTTACTCTGTCTCTCCAGCGCCCAGCACAGTGCAGGGCACATAGTAGGCATTTGACATATATTTGTTAAAGGGATTATTCTTGAAGGGCACAATTTTGCTAAAGTCAGTTAGATTTAAATGCTGGTTTCTCTATAGCATGAGGAAGGAATTGAAAGGGGAAAGGAGTTCATTTGGTGCAATCTGCAGTTACAAAGAAGTGCAGAAATTATTACTGCAAAAAAGAAAATGAATCTATTATCCAAGGTCTTTGCTCCTTTGTTTTGGTTTGTCGTTCCAAAAATGTTCTGGGAAGAAATTATTTGCACATCTGTGATTTCTAGTAAAAAAAAATCCTCTTCCCTTATTCTAACTGAAAACTTTCCTCCTCCTCCCCACCCCCACACTCACAACTTTTCCATAAAGTCATGAAACCCTTCAGGAGATCAAACAAACCCATCAGATGAGAACATGAGTTCCCCATCAGGGCCGGGGTGCCTTCATTTCTTCCCCATCAATTCCAGCTCAGAGGATCTGGTCCAATGAGGGCCAGGGCTCTGGGCTGGCACTTGGGAAGAAATCACCTGCTGAGGAGGCCCCCTCTGCCTCTGGGCAGCCCCTGCCTCACCTGGACTTCCCATTTCCTCTGAGGGGCAGGGGCAGAGGCCTCTTTCACTCACCCTCTTTTATCTGATGCAGTGGATGACAGGTAATCTAGCTGAAAGTTCCCGACAATTGCCGCGCGAGAAAAACACTGGCTGATGAAATCTGAGCAGTTATCACCCTAACCATCACCTGTCAAGTCTCCTGCTTCAATTTAAGGGCGCATCAATTTTCTGAAGAGGAAATCAAGGGCAAAGAATAAAAGCGCCACAGATAAACACTGACAAAGGCCTTTCTGCTGCCGCTGCCTTTTTTTTTTTTAATTTATGATGGGACGGGCTATCATAGGTTGCTCTGTGAGGTTTTATCAACTGTTCTGATACATCCCAGATAGCTGGGAATTCTTTGGCCATTGATGAAGTGCTAGGCTAGCACTTACCCAAAGGGCAGAAGATTTCCAACTGAAAATTACTTTCCCTAAATACCTCAGAGATATTGGAGTCAGAGGGAGCAAGGAGATGGAACAAATGACAGCTGTGTCTAACAATGGACCTCTCTGTTCTGCGGCTGGCAGACAAGCCTGATTAGAGGGAGAACATGGAACAGTGTTTTCTTAAAGCCAGGGAGCATATTGTGTAAAGTGTCAGGGACAAAGAGTTCATATGTTCTTTGTAGTGAAATAGGGGCTCAGCACTCTCTGCTGACTCTGTCATGGCACCTCCTTGGCAGAGGATTTTTACAAATGTCTTTAGTTACCCCACTCTCAAAAAATACTGCAAAGGCAAGATTTAGGACTGGGGAGGAGACAGGTCAATGAACTAGACTCTGGAAGGCACTTGACATTCTTTTTCTAATTCATTTGGGATTGGCTATCCTGATGAGATAATAATTCATTTGGATAACAAAAAAGAGGTTTTGTCGATTGTTTTTTTAAAGAAATATTGTGGAGAAGAGGAAGACCAGTGAATGAATGTGAGTGTAACATGGAATAAGTAGAATAATGATAACAGACAAGGAAAGGAGGACAAACTCCATTTTACTCCCACCCACCCCTTTCAAGAGCAATGGTCTTTGGATTGGAAAAAGACAGAACAAAAGAAGGGAATAAGGAATCAAAAGCCACCATAAGTAAGGAGAGCATGAGAGAACATCTAGCTCTTCTAGGTAAATCTCATTCAGTATCACCAGAGGAACCACATCCTAGAGAGGCAGTGGAGGACCATGGAAGGAACACTATTAGATTTGGAACCAGAAGTTGTGGATTCAAATTCTGCCTTTGTCATTTTTCATTTGATACTGAACATTTGCAGTATGGTTCTAGGTCCCAGGTTCCTCATCCAGAAGATGTGGGAGATGGAGTAGATGGCTCCCCAGGTCCCTTCCATCTCTGAATTAAGGATCTAGTCACCATCAGTTATCTCTGAAAGATTGTGGAGGATTTGAGAGGTGCTATGGGACCAGAGGAGGGCAGAGATGGTCCCAGTTGTCAAACAAGGGGAGTAGAATCTGCCAACTGCAATTCTTGGAACAATTCTGGAACTTAAGTTCTGGAACTGATCCTTAAAGAGGTTAATGTTGGTGAATAGAAAATAACAAAATTAAAGAAAATAGAAAAATGGAGCAATGCTCACCAAGGGCCAACATGGCTTTAGTTATATCTGACCGGGATTATTTTCCTTTTTAAGAAGGTTATTATGCTAATAGACTAAGGCAATGCTACAGATACAGTTTCCATACACTTAAGCAAAGCATTCCATGGAAGCTCCTGTTTTGTTTATGGACAAGATGAAGCCATAGTATAATAACTAAGTGACTTCAGAACTGATTTGGACTTCCAGATTCAATAAGTAGGCAACAGTAATTGTATAGTGCTTAGAAGGAAGTCTCTACTGTTGCACCCTAGAGATATGTCTGACCTGTGAGCCACTTAGCATTTTTATCACGTCTTGGATAAAATCTTCAGTCACATGTTCATCATATTTGTAGTTGACACAAAGCTGGGAGGAGAGGTAACACTGTATAACAAAATCAAAGGGCTCTTCACATGCTAGAATGTTGGGTTGAATCTAATACTGTTACATATTATAGAGATTATAGGTGTAGTGAGGGACTGGTGAGCAGGTGTTCTTGAATGATGCAATACCCCTTAGGGGAGAAACTGGGGGAGGAGAGTGGCTGCTTCCTTAAAGGTATGATGATATGTAATAGAAATAACTTGGAGAGATCTGGAACACATGTAGACATTTGGAACTAGTTCTGCTCTGCTAGCCATATGATGAAGAGGAAGCTCTTTGATTAACCATGGAGCTGGAATTAGGGATACATTCAAAAGGCACTAGTCATCCAAGGCCACATCATTTAAAGGTGACTATTTCTTGCTGGGCTGCATGCTAGTGACGGGAGAAAAGGCTTTGGGCTCTCTTCATTCAAGGTAGACGTGACCCATTTGTTTGTTCTTTAAAGTTTTGTGGGGTTTGTTTCTTGTTTGGGGTGAAGAGGATTGCAGATGGCCATGACCTTGTAAGCTTC
Organism: Bettongia penicillata ogilbyi; assembly: GCA_023548195.1. Taxonomy (NCBI): domain Eukaryota; kingdom Metazoa; phylum Chordata; class Mammalia; order Diprotodontia; family Potoroidae; genus Bettongia; species Bettongia penicillata. The sequence goes on from JAJHZJ010000453.1 coordinate 9,937,687, forward strand.
TAAAGGTCAAAAGAATGATCCACCAAGAAGTTTGGAAGCAGAGTCCATGCTGGGCTTAGTGACCAACTGCTGTGGTCTCTATGTCCCAAATATAACCCTTAGGAAAGAGCCCAGCAGTAGCTGAGAAACAGACACATTCAGCAGTTTTGTCAAATGGAGTGAATCTAAATGAAATTTGGAGTAAGTCTCATCCAACTTTCTACAGACATTGAAGTAGTTTATGATACAGTGTGCCCCACTAGAAAAAACTGTTTGAAATTCTGTTCTTGCTATATGTTCAAAGTAAAAAAAAAAAAAAAAACAACTATTATATGAGAGCTAATCAATGTTAACTGGGTAAATGGACCTGAGGAGTTAAGCAATGGTGATTTACAGGGGAAAGAACATATTGAAATGGGAGTTCAAAGGGATGGCAGTAGAGAGACACTCAACCCTTCAAGGATATCCCTAGAATTCTGAAGAGGAGCTGTAACTAACTTCACAGTGGGGGAGTGAAAATAGACTGCTAAAATCTTACAAAGGATTCAAATAATCAACTTTAAAATGAGATAGGAAAAAAATGTGTCCAAACAATCATTTGTGTGGAAAAATATTACCCAGGAGGCAGAAACTTCTAGGAAAACTGAAAAGCAGTTGGGCAGAAATTATGTCTACACCAACAACTTATGCCAAAGATAAGCTCCAAATGTCTATGTAAACTACATATAAAGTGATACCATTTTTTTTTAAATTGAGAAGAATAGAAGGAAATACTTTGAATAGTTATGGCCAAGGAGTAAATTATTAGTCAAATAAGGAGGAGAGGTGAGCTTAAAAAATAAAATAGACAACTTCAATTAACTAAAATTACCAAGCTTTTACATGAACAAGACTAGTGCAGCCAGCATCAAAACTGAAGTTGTCAATTAAGAAAAACCTTTGTAGCAAATAACTCTGATAAAATGATCATATCTATGATATATGTGTGTACATTTGATATAAATATGTAAGAAGAGCCATTGCCAAATAGAGAAGGAATCAAAGAATATGAGCACATTATTCTTAAAAGAGGGCATTCAAACTATCAACGATGAAATGGACTTCTGTTTCATTTGATGATCTCCTCCTCCTATGGATTCAATGAGCATTTCTGTATGGATGATTCTCAAATCTGTTCATTCAGCCTTAACCTCTCTCCTAACCTCCAGTTTCACATTCCAATTGCATCCCTCTAATAAGATATCGCATAAACGTCTTAAACTCAACGTGTCCCAAACTGAACTCTCTATATTCCCTCCCAAACCATTCTCTTCTTAATTTCTCTAATGTTACTGAGGGTGCCACCATCCTCCCAGTCACTCAAGTGCACATTTAAACCTAAATGTCCATCTTGACTCATTACTCTCTATTCCCCTGCTCCCTATATCCCATCTATTACCAAGTTTTATCATTTCTAACTTCCAAACATTTCTCCCATACTCCCCTTTCTCTCCTCTAACATTGCAACCACTCAGTCCATTCTGTCATCACTTCACACCTGTACAATCACAACAGGTTGGTCTCACTGCCTCAAGTATCTCCTCACTTCAAACCATTTTTTTCTCAGATGTCAAACTGAGCTTCATAAAGTGCAGGTCTGGCCATGTCACTCCTCTCCCTCCCCCATCCAATAAGCTTAAAGGGCTTCCCCTAGTACCTCCAGGATCACATATAAAGTCCTGTGTTTTGCATTTAAAGCCCTTCATAACATGAGCCCCTTCTCCCCTTCCAGTCTTCTTACATCTTACTCCCCTTCTCATACTTCTCAATCCAGTCACATTGGCTTTCTTGTTATTCCTAGCATTCCAGACCTCAGCTTTGGGCATTTTCATTTGCTGTCCCCCTGGGGGGTTTTCCTTCTTCATCTCCATTTAATGATATCCCTGGCTCCCTTTAAGTTTTGTCTGAAATCCTATTTTCTGCAAGAAGCCTTTTCCAGTGCCTCTTATCTGAGTTCCTTCTCCTGGAGATTAATTCCAGTTTATCTTGGTTGTATATTGGTGTTTGCAGGTTGTCTCTCCCATTAGACTGAGCTTCTTGAAAGTAGGGACTATCTTTTGCTTTGCTTTGTATCCCCAATGCTTAGCACAGTGCCTGATGGTAATATAATAGGTGCTTAATAAATGCTTGTTGACTGGATGAAAGAATGCTCCAAATTACTACTAAGAAGAGAAAAATTAAATTAAAATGACCTTGATGTTTCATCTCACACCCATCAGATTGACAAAAGTGCCAAAAGATGAAAATGGCAAATGTTGGAGAAGCAATGGGAAGAGAGTATTTATGCCCCGTTGGTGAGGCTGTGAAGTAATTCAGAAGTAGATTGACATTATGATCAACAAGCAGCTAAGTGCATGTGACCACTGATGCAGTTCTACCTTTACAAGGCATACACATCCCAAGAATGTCAAAGATAGGACAAAAATAGTCAGAGTAGCACTTTTTTGTCTTAGGGAAGAACTACAACCAGTAGGGAGCCCATTGATTGGAGAAGGTGGATATGAATGTAGTAGAATAGTACTGCACCATAAGAAATTTACAAATATAAACGATTCATGGGCACTTGGGCAGATTTGTATAAACTGATTAAGAAAGAAGGGAGATGAACCAGATAAACAGATAAACCATGGTCAAGCAAAAGAATCACCATTAAAAGCCATCAGATTCTTCTTTGCAACATGACTAATATGGACATATGTTTAATATGATTGTATATATATGACCAACATCAGATTGTTTGCTTTCTTGGGGGGGAGGGAAGAGGAAAAATTTAGAACTCAAAATCTTGTAAAAAGTAGATGGTGAAAACTAAAATATATATATATATATATATATATATATATATATATATATATATATATATATATATATATATATATATAAAGCCATCGAAACTGTGACCGAGGCAATGAGCACTCATGACCTCAGAGGGTTGCCGATTAAGTGTGACTCCTCCCTTTCAGTAGAAAGGTGATGGATTAGAAACTGACCTGCTTCCTTATCCTGATTCAGAGCTTTACATCCCCTTTCATGCAGGCTGTGCACCATGCCTCTCTGAAATTCAGGAACTGGTGGTGGGAACTGTTATTTTAGCTCATGTCAAGTTCAACTCAGAGTGTTCAATTAATATTTATAAAACGATAACGTCTATATTTTTATATTTTCGTGAATTTAAATATACTTGATATGTTTAAGGAATTGATCTGTGCGTAAATATTTGTTAAGCACCTACTCTGTGCCGGGTTCGTGCTTTATGTGCATAAAAAAACATCAACAACTATAACTAAATCACATCCCCAGCCCTCAGGGAGTTTACATTTTCCTGGGCAGACACACATGTACAGAGGAGTAAATGCAAGAAGGCTTGAAGAGAGAGTGCTAATGAGCTGGCTGACTCAGGGAAGACTTCCCAGAGGAGGGAGAATATGGGGTAAACCTTGAAAAAGGGAGATATTCTGAGAGGCAGAGGGGTGCATACTTAAGACAGGACACAGCTTATGCCAAGGAGGAAATCTGCATGAATAATCCATCAGTTAACAAGAATTCATTGGAAGGACTGATTTTGTATTTTGTTTTTTTCTTTTGTATTTGCAATGCTTTGTACAGCACCAGAAGCTACTAGCTCTTAATAAATTCTTGTTGATTGAGTATTAAGTATTAACTCTGTGCCAGGGACCCATGCTAAGTGCTGAGAATACATAGAAAGGTCGAAAAAAAGTCTCTTCCCATCAGAAGCTTGTATTGTAATGAGGGAGAGACCAGTTTGGTTTGAATATAGAATGCATGGAGAGCAGTAGTATGAAGTATATGGAGAAGTAAGTGGGAATCATATTGTGGAGGGCTTTAAATTCCAGACTGAGATGTCTGTATTTTATCCTAAAAGCAAAAGAAAGCCACAGAAGTTTCTTGAGCAGAGGAGTGTCATGGTCAGAGGTGTTATTTTAGGAATATTAATTTGGCAACTGTATGGAGACACAGCTAGTAAAACTGGCTGACCTAACCCTCTTTAAATCTTTTTGAAAAAAAACTATTTTTTAAAAAATTAACCAGTTCTTATTTTAAAATGAAAGTGACTCCTTTTCCACCAAACCTCAAACACAATGACAGTCAATGTCTGAAAAGTTAGGCTCTGTTTCACCATTTAAAAATGTGCTTTCAGATTTTTATCAAGAGAGTATGAAATAAAAATAGTTCCCTATAAATACAGGTCACAATTGACAGCTGGAGAAACATTGTATAAAAGCTGGCAATTAAAACTTCAAAAAGTTATGGAAAATTAAAAGGTCTTAAAAAACATTTAAACTATCAAATCAGTTCATGTCAAATTATGCTTTTGATTTCTTTTGAACATGAGACTCACTGTGGTAGAGTCTTTGAGCTGCCTCGGACTTTAGAGGTACAGAGCTAAGAGCCCAGCTGGGGAGACAGAGTTGCTGCATTCATTACTTTCAAGACCTTGGACAGGTCATGTTATTTCTCTGGGCCTCACATCCCTCAGAGGCAGATGGGTATGGAAGGAAAGGTCTCTTGGAAGAGGTGGCACTTGTAGCCAGACTGGAGCCAAAGTCCTGTTTCTCTGCCCAGCTTCAAGGAAAGGAAGCAAAATCAAGAGAGAAAACACCAGAAAACATGCGCCTCAACATCCTAGAAATGTTGATTAACATATTCCTAGTTGGGAGGGAAGGATGAAAGGAAGGAAGGAAACAATAAAAAGGAAGGAAGGAAAGAAAAAGAAAGAAAGAAAGAAAGAAAGAAAGAAAGAAAGAAAGAAAGGAAGGAAGGAAGGAAGGAAGGAAGGAAGGAAGGAAGGAAGGAAGGAAGGAAGGAAGGAAGGAAGGAAGGAAGGAAAGAAGGAAGGAAGGAAGGAAGGAAGGAAGGAAGAAAGGAAGAAAGAAAGGAAGGAAGAAAGGAAGAAAGAAAGAAAGAAAAAGAAAGGAAGGAAGGAAAGAAGGAAGGAAAGTTTTTGAAACAGTCATAGAAGAAGTAGTACATTTTGTAATCAAGTTTTAAATCAAATCCAACTCTGCTACTTCTTACGTTTCTGAATTTGGGCCAGTACCCCGCTCTCCCCGTCTCTCTCTCTGTCTCTCTCTGTGTGTGTCTTTCTCTCTATCTTTCTTCACTACCTAATTGATTGGTTTATCCTATGAATTCCTCTGTTAAATGTTACTGGAATTAAGGCTCCCTAAAGAATAGGGAAGTAGGAGAAGACATTTTTTTTGCATGTGTATGATGGAGTAATAGGTCATTTTCTTCACATGGAGTAAAGATGGTTTTTACTCAGAAATGAACAATTTATAGTTTCCTTTTCTGCAGAGAGGTGTTCAGAGGCTCAGGTATGATTTTAGTGATGAGAAATGCAAGAGATTACCAGAAAAGATGGAGTAACATGGCCAATGTCCCTACCATTCTATGCAATGCTTTCCTACAACTAAATGCCTTAATGATGAAGGGAGAATTATAGCAAAGTATAATGCTCACCAAAGAGAGTCAAGAGTGCCTGCTGTCTCGGCTCAGAAATCCCAAATGGATTCTGGGAGGAGAGGACAATGCCGGGCAGCAGTTGCCGGAGCCTTCAGCCGACTATACTGTTATTAGTGCTCTGCTGTCGTGAAGGCTGAGCCCTTTCAAACAACAGAAACAAGGTCAATTTTGGTAATGAGGAAATGGAAGTGGCAGCACAGAAGGTCACTGACCCTTCCACTGTCTTGTGTGATGAAGGATCAGGGGAGATGCTCCGGGAAATTATGGTGAAGGGACATGGTGACATCGTCGTCATCCAACAGAGCTGGACAAGAAGTCCTCGAAGCAGCGAAATGTGCATAAAGTTGGTCAGGGCTACTTCCTGTCCTCTGGCTGTGGGACATTGGGTTCCAGAGGACTGCAAAAAAAAAGGCTCCTCGCTAAGCATATTCCTTTGTTATGATTGAAATGAAAGTAAAATGAGGCACAAAGTGATTTTTTTTCAAAATTACTGTTGATTTCTGCTTCTCACATGCATGCAGTCATTTGGGGAAGAAACAGAGAATAGCGAAAATGCTCTTTGAACATCCGTCTTTTGTGGCTTGAACATGATTTCAATCCATTTGGGGCTGATAGAGGGATTTGCAGAAGTCCTAGACTAGCCACAAATGCATAGAGCATGTGGCCTGTGTTATGGGCACATTTCAACTTAGAAGGGAAGACTTATGGCTTGAGTTGGGGGTACCCAAGAACATGGGATGGGAAAAGTCAAAGTTCCCATAAAGATCAGAGTCTTGAATCTCCAGAAGGAACAGGACACCTGGGACCAGGACCCTGACCATTATGATTTTTAGTCCTTCGTGGAAAGAGAAAGGACAGAAATGCTACAGAAAGTGTCTTCCTGGCCTGGTGTCCAGGTTCTCTGGGCTCGTCTTCCTCCTCTCCAGTCTTTTGCAGGCCTGTATGGTCCTTTCCCATACAGTAGGGTCTCAATGATGCAGAAGAGGACCAGGTGTCTCAAAATGATGGGCAGCATTTCTGTAGGTTGGTTTCTATGAAGTCACAGGCAAGGAGTGATGGGGGAGGCTGGGGATTTCTAGCATAGAAAATTCCAGGCACAGGAGAGTCCAGAAAATGGGGAGGGGTGGATAAAAATGAAGAGATAACCTTTCTCAAGTGTATTTATTATAGTAGATGCTTAATAAATACTTATTGAATGGTTATTTCATCTTTATGTCTTCAGTCTTTTGCACAAAGGCGCTGAAGTGTCTGAGTGCTTGCCAGATCTGCCAACACTTTAAAGGGTCATAAGCTCTCAGACCAATCATTTCCAAAATGCTTTGTTACATAAAGGCTCAGAAGAACAGTTAGAAGCATTCACTCCTCTTCATATAATACATGTAGTCTATTCCATCTAATAGTATGGATACCTGAAATTGAATCATTAAAGCATCTCAAAATATCTCCCCTTAAACCAAACCTACCCATATATTCTCTTCCTCCCCTGCCTTCTCTGCCATAAAACAGGACTGGATTTAGTCACCACTGACTTTTGAGAAAGGTAAAAACTTGAACTTGCTTGCTGGGTGTTTCCCCCATAATGCCAGAGAGCATGGCTGATGCTAGAACTCTATATTTCTATCTTAAACACAGTCGTTCTGGAAATTGTACCTGGACATTCAGAGGTGACTCTCATGTTTTGAACTGGAGGACTTTTGCTAGACTAGTAGGAGGGAGAATTTTGGTCACTTGTGTGCTTTGGGGGTGGCTGAGGTGGAGAGGTTTCCCTCAGATCTGCTCATGTAGGTGACACTTGCCTCAATGTAGCCTAGTTCACTGTGTCTCATTCCCATTCTAGCATTCTCTTGGGCAATGAAATTTGAATCAATACAGGAGAGTGAGCGAATAATTCAGTTAATGACAGCCCTCTATGTCAAAAATTCTTTTCGGCACCATTACATGGCTGGCTTTTCAGGTGACTATAATGCTGGCCATTTACTTTTTTGTTTTGTGATGTTTTAAGGTTTCTTCACGCTAAACAACTTCTCTGGGTGATCCAAGAAAGACATGGATTATTGTGTGTCTCTGCTCTGACTGTAACTACTTAGAAAGATATATTTTTTTTATAAATGTGTGAATTTTATTAGCATTTTTTCATGAAAATTCAAGAACTACAGCTATTCAATGATGTGAGCTTTCAGTCCAAAAACGAATTATGAATTAAGTGCCTAAAATATGACAGGTCCTATGCTAACTGCTGGTGATACAAAGAGGGAAAAGTACCACTAAGACACTGCTAAGCACTTTAAAAATATTATCTCATAACATCTCTGTAAGATAGGTGCCATTGTCATTCCCATTTTATAGTGGAGGAAACTGAGACAGACCCAGGGTCATACTGCTAGGAAGCATCAAAGGTAAAATTTGAACTGCGGTCTTCTTGATTGCAGACTCAGCCCTCTCTCCTTTGCACCATCATAGACCCATGTCTGCCATTAAGAAGTTTGCATTTTAGGACCCAATACACATACACAGTATAGCAAGACAAATCCCCATGTTGGTCATGTCCTCTATGAACTCATCTCATTCTGGGTCGTGAGTTCACCTCCTCTCTGTGAGGATCTGGGTAGCAGATTCAGCGCTGGGTCTCCAGAATTTCAGTTGGCCATTGTACTGATCAGATTTCTCAGTTGAGGATGGGGTGAGCTTAGCAACATATCTGTAGATAAACACAAAGTTCACTCACATAAATTTCATGAAGGAAAAGACACCAAGAACTGGGGGCAATAGGAACCATCTCTTCTACGAGGTAGAAAGAGCTAGAAATTCCAAGAGGCAAAGGTAGAGTCATGGTAGAAAATCGAGTGCATCCTATGAGAAATAGCAAGCTCCAGTGTGCCTGCAGAAGAATAAGTGAAGAAAAATAATAGGAAATAAGCTTGGAGAGGCAGGTGGGGGCCCTGTTGGGAAAGGCTTTAAATGTCAAGCTGCACATTATTCTAGAGGCAAAGGGAGCTTTCAGAGAAAGTCATATAACTTGTTTTTTCTATAAGAAGGTTCCTTTACATTGAATCCGCACAGTGGGTGATGGACTGGACCAGCATTTACCATGTTATTACCTTGAATAAGGCTTTCCCTCGAGGTTCAAAATCATCTTCTATACACTTCCTTGTGGTAATTTGCTTGTATAGTCTATATTAAAATGTTTTAAATTCTTCTACCTTATGATGATAAAAAAAGAAATTTGTATATGTTGAGGAATACTGGAGCATTAATGGGGTGTCTTAATTTGATCCAGTTCCAAATGACACGTCCATTTCAACCTCTGAGTTCAATCTTATACAAAAAGATTGAAACATTTTATAGCCTTTTTTCAGCTGTGAATTATTGCAGGAAGAAAATACATGAAATTAATGAGACCTATTTAGTTTCTGATGCTCAATACTTACAAGTGACTGTAAACATACAGGAACCACACACAGGCACACAATACCTGCAACACTTGAGTCCTTTCAAAAACCCAGATGGTGTTTGAGAAAGAATTCACCCACCTATTAGCATAACTAGGCAGCAGTATCTTTACACGGAATGACTTTAGCTTTCTACCCCCGGCCTGAGTGGGCCGCCCACTCCTGACACAGTTTGACTCGGCTCCTTCTCAATCCTCTCCAGCTCTCAGGCTTTTAGATCCAGCCTGGTTTTCTAGGATGGAGGGGGGAAGAAGAGGGTGGAGGAAGACAGAGGAGGAGGAGGAGGCAGGATAAAAACATATGGCCACAGCATTTTTTTCTAAAGATAAGAATTAATGAATCATTTTGCACAGCAATTTTAAGGTGTTTGTATATGTACGTAAATGCACAAACATTTAATTAGGTGTTTTAATTTAGTCTATTTCAAGATGGGATGTCATGTCAACTTGTAAGTCCATTCAAATTCAAAGCAATTAGAACATGGATTATTTATTACTGTTTTTCTTCTAATATATTTTTGCTTTTCTCCTACAGGAGTTTAAGGATTAATAACTGGGGATCTTAACAAGCATTTATTGAGACTTATTGTATGCCAGGCATTGGAGAAGCTTACAAGTTACTGGAAAACACATGCGCACAGCTAAGTTATAACAAAGTAATTTTGAGAAAGAGAATATACTAGCAACTGGAGAGAACTGGAAAGATCTTGTATATAAGATGGGACTTGAAAGAATATGAAAAGGTAATTTTCAGAAGAAGAAATCAAAACTGTCTATAGTCATGAAAAAATGTTCTAAATCACTGTTGATCAGAGAAATGCAAATTAAAATGACTCTGATGTATCTGATTGGATAATCTGATAGAAAAGGAAAATGACAAATGTTGTCAGGGATGTAAACTAATAGGGACACTCGTAATATTGGTGGAAGTATGACATTATCCAACCATTCTGGAGAGCAGTTTGGAACTATGCCCAAAGGGCTATAAAACTATGCAAAGACCTGGGGTAGGAGGTAGTCTACAGGGTTAGCTAGATTGGAATGAGGATTGGCACCAAATTGAAGAACATTTTAAATGCCAAGTTGAGAATTTTGGAATTCCTAGAAGCAATAGGGAGCCACTGAAGAGTTCTAAGTGGAGGAAAGATGTGGTCAGATTTGTATTTTTGAAATGTTGATGTCATTCAGTTGTTTCAATTGTATCTGACTTCTGGGATCTCATTTGGAATTTTCCTGGCAAAGATCCTGGACTGGTTTGCCATTGTCTTCTCCAACTCATTTTACAGATGAGGAAACTGAGGCAAACAGGGTGAAGTGACTTGCAGAGGGTCACACAGCTAGTGTCTGAGGCTGGATTTGAACTCAGGACTTCCTGATTGCAAGACTGAAGCTCTATCCAATGCCCCACTTAGCTGCCCATATTTTAGGAATACTGTATCAGTATTTAGGGGTGGAGGTGAGTGGTGGAGAAAAAAGAATCAATGGGACATTTTAAAAGACATATCCAAATCAAAATAGGGTCCTTGAGGGAAATTTTTTTTTTTCTGAAAGACACACTATTACATTTTAAATGGCTTTTTGTTAGCAAGCCCTAATATAGCAACTCAAGAATAATTGCTGTTTTATAATCTACTGAATATTGAACTATTTATTATGCAAATTAATCCTCTTTCGTGTATGCTCATCCCCCAGCCATGAGTTCTTTTTTGTTTACATATTTCCCTTTTGCAGCTTTTGCCTATCAGTGTAAAGAGGCATTTTGATATTTACTAATTCTAGGCATAAACAGATTTCTGGGAGACACATGCAAGTTAAGCCTCCTTACTCTCAGTATTTAAATTTAGGGAAGACCAGAGGCAGAGGAAAATAATAGAGAAGCTGGTTTTTAGCTTAGCAACCTTAGTCAAGCAGAATTTCAACTTATGGCCATAGACGCACAGATTTAGAACTGAAAGGGAACTTTGAGGTCAACTAGTTCCATCACCTCATTTTACAGATGGGGAAACTGAGGCTCAAAGACATTTAGAGAAGCTCATCACTGGATTGACCAAAGAGTACTTCTTGGGGTTCAGGGTAATTCTTAAAAACTATCTAATAAATCTACATTAATGCAATGAGTCCCCACCGTGATGAAATCACCAACTCATTAAGTATAAATGTTGGGCATGACCAGAGCAAGTAATCTGGAGGCCATGTGATTCCAGGCATTCTCCCTACTCCATGGGTGGGAGTAAACTCCTCTAACAGAATGCATCTTTAAAAACTGCTACCCTGGGACAGTCTTTCTCTTTCCAGCATATGGTTTTCTGCTGTCTTGAGGGGGAAAATCACTGTTCATCCACAGTACGGGTATCATAAACTGAATGGAGAAGGGTGAAAGGAAGGCTTCCTTTCTTTCCCTGCTCTCCATTTTTACACCATGCCAGGGCATTTGTCTTGTTCAATTTTGTCAGTCTTTCCCAGTTTCAGGTGCAGGTGATGATCCCCTCTGAGAGAGAGAGAATGCATCTCCCTATTTCTCCCAAGGTGGAAAGTCACTCACAGCTGGATCCCATATCTGATTGGGAGGGGAAGCTTTGATGTGCTTTCTTTCTAGTCTGACATGGTTTGCACCTCCTTAGGAATTATTGTGCCCCTCCACTCCTAGAAGCTCATGGCAATGATTTGGTGGATTTGGCTCCAACTGGCTTGAGAGAGAAGTGATTACTGAGTGATGATAGCTGGTGACTCAGTGGATAGAACACAAGCCTGGAGTGAGGAAGATCTTAATCCAAATCCAGCCTCAGATGCCAGTAGCTGTGGGACCCTGGACAAGTCACTTACCCTCGGTTTTCTCAACTGTAAAATGGGGATAATAATAGCAGCTACCTTCCAGGGTTGCCGTGAGGATTATCCCAGTGGCTGGCATATAGGTGGGCTATGAAAATACTTGTTTCCTTTCCCACCTCTTCCCAATATGAGGATTTTTATCTAGACAGGTGATAATGCTACAAATCAGGGCTTCATTTATTGTTTTGTTGATTGTGTAGACTTAAGAAAGGTTGGAGTGATTAATTATGCTGATTAAACTTAGAACTGTGTCTTTGATACTTTTTTCTCAAAAGCCAGCTGTTAAATATTTACCAATATGCCCTTGTATATTTGTCTTTTGCTGTACTGAGTACCAGATGGGCTTAGCCCATCGCAGTTCAGAACTCAATGAGCCTCGGCCTCCCCTGTAGCAGTCCACTCTGCCTGACCCTTGGAAGTCTTTTTTTATATATTTTATTTTTCCCAATTACATCTGAAACATTTTTAACATTTTGAAAATTTTAAATTTCAAATTCTGTCCTTCCCTTCTCTCCCTCTCCCTGAGATAGCAAGCAATTCGATATAGGCTATACATATGCAATCATACAAAACAAATATCCGTGTTAGTCATGTTAGCAAAGAAAATACATGAAAAACATAGTAAAAAAATAACATGCTTTTGATATTGACTCCATCGGTTCTTTCTCTGGAGGTGGAAAACATTTTTCTTCATGAGTCCTTTGGAATTGCCTTGAATCATTTTATTGCGAAGAAGAGCTAAGTCATTCACAGTTGATCATCATTGTAATATTTCTCTTACTGTACCAATGTCTTGGCTCTTCTCGCTTCACTGCAACAGTTCATGTAAGTCTTTTCATGCTTTTCTTAAAGCATCTTGCTCATCATTTCTTATAGCATAATTCTATTCAATTACCATCATATACCACAACTTGTTCAATCATTCCTCAATTGATGGGAATCCCCTCAATCTCCAGTTCTTTGCCAATACAAAAAGAGACCCTATAAATATCTTTGTACGAATACGTCCTTTTCCGCTTTTTAAATCTCTGTGTGGTACAGACCTAGTAGCGGTATAGCTGGATCAAAGCATACGCAGAGTTTTATAGTCCTTTGGGCATAGTTCCAAATTGCTCTCCAGAATGGTTGAATCAATTCACAATTCCACAACATTAGCATCCCAATTTCCTCACATCCTCTTTAATATTTATCATTTTCCCTTTTTGTCATATTAACCATGTGTGAAGTGGTACCTCAGAGTTACTTTAATTGGCATTTCTCCAAACAATAGTGATCTGGAGTATTTTTTCATATGACTGTAGTTAGATTTGATTGGAAAACCTACTGTACATATACTTTGACCAATTGTCAATTACGGAATAGCCTATGTTCTTATAATGTTTTTTAAATTTATTTATTTTTAGTTTTCAACATTCATTTCTACAAGATTTTGAGTTCCAAATTTTCTCCCCATCTCTTCCTTTCCTTCACCCCAAAATACCATGCATTCTGATTACCCCTTCCCCCAATCTGCCATCCCTTCTATCATACCCCTCCCTTCTTTTATTCTCATCTTCTCTCTTTTCTTGTAAGGCAAGATAGATTTCTATACCCCATTACCTGTATTTCTTATTTCCCAGTTGTATGCAAAAACAATTCTCAACATTCATTCCTAAAATCAACTTCTCCCCACCCATAGAGAAGGCAAGAAATTCAATATAGGCTATACATGTGTAGTTATGCAAAAAATTTCCATAATAAATCATGTTGTGAAAGACTAACTATATTTCCCTCCATCCTATCCTGCCCCCTATTTATTCTATTCTTTCTTTTGACCTTATCCCTCCCCTAAAGTGTTTGCTTCTAATTACTCTCTCCTCCCATTTGCCCTCCCTTCTATCATCCCCCCATTCCACTCATCCCCTTCTCTCCTTCTTTCCTTTAGTGTAAGATAAATTTTCATACCAAATTGAGTGTGTATGTTATTCCCTCCTTAAGTCAAATATGGTGAGAGTAAGCTTCATTTTTTATCTCTCATCTCCCCCATTTTCCCGTCCATTGAAAAAACTTTTCCAAAAAAACTCCAAAAACAAAAAAACAAAAAAAGCTTTTTCTTGCCTCTTTTAGGAAAGATAATTTGCCCCATTTCATTTCTCCCTTTCTCCTCCAAATATATTCCTCTCTCACCCCTTAATTTTATTTTTCAGATATCAACCCTTCCTATTCAACTCATCCTGTGACCTCTGTGTGTGTATGTATATATATACACATATATGTATGTGTATATTTATGTGTATGTGTATATGGATAATCCCTCCAACTAGTCAAATACTGAGAAAAGTTTCAAGAGCTACAAATATTATCTTTACATGTAGGAATGTAAACAGTTTAATTTTAGTAAGCCCCTTACGATTTCTCTTTCCTATTTACCTTTTCATGCTTCTCTTGATTCTTGTGTTTGAAAGTCATATTTTCTATTCAGCTCTGGTCTTTTCATCAAGAGTGCTTGAAAGTCCTCTATTTCACTGAATGATTATCTTTCCCATGAAATATTATACTGAGTTTTGCTGGGTAGGTGATTCTTGGTCTTAATCCTAATTCCTTTGACCTCTGGAATATCATGTTCCAAGCCTTTGATCCCTTCATATAGAAACTGTTAGATCCTGTGTTATCCTGATTATATTTCCACAATGCTCAAATTGTTTCTTTCTAGCTGCTTGCAATATTTTCTCCTTGGCCTGGGAACTCTGGAATCTGGTTGCAATATTTCTAGAAGTTTCTCTTTTTGGGTCTCTTTCAGGAGATAATCAGTGGGTTCTTTCAATATTTATTTTGCCCCCTGGTTCTAGAATATCAGGGCAGTTTTCCTTGACAATTTCATGAAAGAGGATTTCTAGGTTCTTTTTTGATCATGACTTTCAGGTAATCCCATAAATTTGAAATTGTCTCTGCTGGATCTATTTTCCAGGTCAGTTCTTTTTCCAATGAGATATTTCACATTGTCTTCTGTTTTTTTTTTCATTCTTTTAATTTTGTTTTGTAATTTCTTAGTTTCTCATAAAGTCATTAGCTTCTATCTGCTCCATTCTAATTCTTAAGGAACTATTTTCTTCAGTGAGCTTTTGAACCTCCTTTTCCATTTGGATAATTCTGCTTTTTAAAGCATTCTTCTCTTTATTGACTTTTTCAACCTCTTTTGCCATTTGAGTTAGTCTATCTGTAAAGGTGTTATTTTCTCCATCATTTTTTTGGGTCTCATTTACCAAGCTGTTGACTCTCTTTTCATAATTTTCTTGCATTGTTCTCGTATCTCTTCCCAATTTTTCCTCCACCTCTCCTACTTGATTTTCAAATTCCTTTTTGAGCTCTTCTATGAACTGAGACCATTGCATATTTATTTTGGAGGTTTTGGATGCAGAAGCCTTGACTTTTATATCTTCCTCTGATGGTATGCATAGGGAAGAAAATACCTGTTTACCAAGAAAGTGTCCTTCTATAGTGTCATTTTTTTCCCTTTTTGGGGCATTTTTCCAGTCACTTATTTGATTTTTGAGTCATTTTTCAAGAAGAAGGTATACTCTAAGGACCTGTAAGTTCTCAGTTCCTCCAAGGTGGCACAATCAAGGGAGAGGAGTTTGCTCCTCTCCTGGCCTGCACTCTGGTCTGGGAGAAACCACAAGCTTTTCTGCCCAGGATCTGTGAGTAGGATTCCCTCTCCAGAGCCTCCACCAGCTCTATCACACCAGATCTCTTCCTCACCCCAGGACCGCCACTCAGGACTGAAATTCAGATTAACAGCTCACAGGGTCTTTAAGCTGAAGGCTCCAAAAGTGGATGTTGCCACCACTTGGGGTCGTCTGGGGCCAGGAGTAGGGCAAGACCCTGCTCTCCTCCTACCCAGGTGAAAGAGCTTTCTCACTGACCTTTGAAGCTATCTTTGGCATTTGTGGAGTGAGAAATCTGGGAACCGCAGCTGCTACCTGTGACTCTGTACCCTGAAGCCTGCTCCAGTCCTGTCCCTGTCATGCAGTCTGGCCAAGGCTGGGCTGTGCTCTCCTCTGAGCCCAGCGTGATAGACCTTTCCTGTTACCCTTCCAGGCTGTCTTGGGCTGGAAATCTCTTTCACTGTGTTGTTTTGTGACTTCTGCTGCTCTAGAATTTGTTTAGAGTCATTTTTTACAGATATTTTATGGACTGTGGGGGGAGAGCTTCTACAGGTCTGTCCTTCTAATCCACCGTTTTGGCTCTACCTCCCTCCTCCCATTCTTATAAATTTGACCTGGTTCTCTATATATTTGGGAAATTGGATCTTTACCAGAGACATATTCTGTAAAAAAAAAAAAAAAAAATTCCCCAATTTTCTGTTTCCCTTCTATTCTTGGTTTCATTGGTTTTGTTTGTGCAAAATCTTTTAAATTTAACATAATCAAAATTATCCATCTTGCACTTTGTAATGACCTTGTAATGATTTCTATCTCTTGTTTGGCCCAAAATTTTTCCTTTATTCATATATCTGACAGGTAAACTGTTCCATGTTCCCTAGTTTGCTTATGAATCACCCTTTATGTCCAAATATTATAGCCCTTTTTACTTTGTCTTGGTATACAGTGTGAGATATTGGTCTATACCCAGTTTCTTCCATATTGTTTTCCAATTTTCCTGGCAATTTTTGTCAAATACTGAGTTCTTGTCTCAAAAATTTAGATCTTTGAAGTAATCAAACATTAGATTACTATGGTCATTTACAACTGTGTATTATATACCTAATCTATTTCATTGATCTATCACTGTATTTCTCAGTCAGTACCAGATTGTTTTGATGTTTATCACTTTATAATACAGTTTGAGATCTGGTATAAGTAAACCATCTTTTAAAAAATTAATTCTTTTATATTCTTGACCTTTTGTTGCTTCAAATTAGTTTTGTTATTATTTTTTCTAGCTCAGTAAAATTATTTTTGGTAGTTTGATTGGTATGGCAGTGGATAAGTAAATTAATTTAGATAGAATGATCACTTTTATTATAATGACTCAACCTACCTATTATCAATGAATATTTTTCCAATTGTTTAGCCTGATTTTATTTGTATGAAAAGTGTTTTATAATTATGATAAATTAGTTTCTGCATTTCTTTTGGCAGGTAGACTCCTAAGCATTATATGTTGTCTACAGTTATTTTAAATGAAATTTCTCTTTCTATCTCTTGCTGCTGGACTTTGTTGGTAACATACAGAAATGCTGATCCATAAATATGGATTTATTTTATGTCCTGCAATTTTGCTAAAGTTGATAATTATTTCAACTAGTTTTTTAGTTAATTCTCTAAGTATACCATCATATCATTCACAAAGAATGATAGTTTTCTTTCCTCATTGCCTACTCTAATTCCTTCACCTTTTTTCTTCTCTTTTGTGATAGTTATTTCTAGCACAATATTGAGTCATAGTGGTGATAATGGCCATCCTTGCTTTACCTCTCATATTATTAGGAAATCTTGTAGCTTATAGCCATTGCAAATAATGCTTGTTGATGGTTTTAGATACTACTTATTGTTTTAAGGAAAACTCCATTTATCCCTATGATCTTAATAGGAATGGGTGCTATATCTTGTCAAAATCTTTTGCTGCATCTATTGAGATAATTGCATGATTTCTGTTAGTTTTGATATTGATGTGGTTGATTATACTGATAGTTTTCCTAATATTGAATCAGCCTGAATTTCTTGTATAAATCCCACTAAGTTGTAGTTTATGATCTTTGTGCTATATTACTATAATCTCTTTGCTAGTATTTTTCTTTTAGAATTTCTTTAGAATCTTCACTAGGAAATTGAGCTATAGTTTTCTTTCTCTGTTTTTGCTATTCCTGATTTAGGTATCAGTACCATATTTGAGTCGTAAAAGAAATTTTAGAAGACCTCCTTCTTGGCCTATTTTCCCAAATAGTTTATATGACTCTTGGAATTCTTGAAGGGAGTACCAATCAGTAACATTTTCTGAACAGTGTCTAAATAATAAATATGCAGAACAAATGGCAAATAGCATTTTTACCTTCTGAGAGTTTACAATTTTGAGAAAGAGATTGGAACTAATTTTTGGTCAAATCATGATTTCATCACAATGTAAATTCCTTCAAACAGCTCAACAACTTATCTATAACTTCTTGTCATACTTAGGACTAATGCTTCCCTTAATTTAGCCCTACCTCTTCTCCCCCCATATCTCTTCTCTACTTTCTTCCTCTTCCTGTTTAATGAAATATAGTTCTATACACAACAATGTATATATTCTTTCATGTTTTGACTAGTTTAGATGAAAATGAGGTTCATATGTTTCCCACTCCCCCCACTCTTTCCTCTTTCTTATGTAAATAGCTAGTTGTGAACTCAGACTGTTTAAGACAATTTTCCCTAATCTTTTTCTCTCTGTTACTCTGCCATCCTGACTCTAACTTCTAACTATACTTTTTTGTTAAAGTAAAAGCTTTGTGGGTGTGGGAGGTCCATCATTAGAAATTGACAATAATATAAGAAAAGAACATGAATAAAAATTTTTAAAGATTTGATTGAGACCTTGAGAAGTTAAATGACTTGCTACTGGTCAGAGCTAGGATGTATCCAAACAAGGACTTGAAACCAGATTTTCCCAACTCTAAGACCTGCCCTCTCTCCATTGCCACATAGAAATCATCAAGACTGCACAAAGTCATAATAGACCAGGAATGGATGGAATGATTAGAAAAATGTGTCTCAGGACCCTCCAAAACTCAAGAATTTCAACAATCTGCTGAAAGCATTATAATAATGGGCCAAATCATTACATTCTTGTCAAACTCAAATCAAAATGATCCCTGGTGTAGATTGACTTAGAAAACCACAAATTACACATACACACACATATAGACATATATATGTATGTATATATATATATATAACTTTATTTTCTTAAACATTTTTCAATTACATTTGCATTTTTAGTTTATTAATTAATTTACATTCAACTTTCAGAAGTTTAAATTGTCTACCCCTACCTCCTCCTTCTCCCTCCCCAAGATGGCATGCAATCTGATGTGGAATGAATCACATTCATTCCTATTAAACACATTTGCACATTAGTCATGTTGCATAGAATTATGATGAGTTGAAAAAACCATGTACAATTACATTTTAATCTGCCTCTGGCAATGTTGGGGAATTTTGTATGCCTCCAAGATCAACACTTCTGCCATAGAACACAAAAATCAGTGAAAGCATACTGCTGTAGAAGAAAAACACTTCTCTGTTTAGGGGTGCCAAGTGATCTATCAGTACCAAGTAAGTGTTTCATTTGATGCCATGTTCCCTGAGGTTTTGCCAAGGACTTTAGTTCAGTAATGCCCTGAATTTGTGTAGGGCCTTTTCTCTATGGAACTCAGCGACAGAGGAAAACACTGAAAACCAGGAGGATCCAAGGATGAGCAAGAACAAACAAGTAGGAGAGTCACAACCCTCTTCAAGGACTAAGGAAAGTTCCAGGGAATATCTGTCTTTTCCCTAACTTCCTCTCCCGGTGACTTTTTTTAAAAAGCAGGCATCGGAATATACTCTGCTTTTTGTGTTACCCAAATGATTGTTGTAACTTGAATTTGCCTCAACCACAAAGAGGACATAGGTTAATTAGAAATAAATAAATACTCACACACAAGTGCACATGCACACATATCCACATAACATTTATGCTATAATAAATATATGTAACATAATAGATACACAGACATATATAAATGTGAAAATAAATGTGAATATACATATATACCTATAAAATACGTGTGTGTGTATGTGTGTGTGTGTGTGTGTGCCAGATCTCTACCTAAATGTTGGGAATTTTTCTTAGGACTCAGTTATTATAACTTTATATCTGACTTTTCTTTTAATGTAAATTACCTAAAGCAATGGAAGAGAAACCACATGGGCCTATTATATTCCCCCAGGGTTTAAAATGAGCTAATTATCATAATAGGGATTTGCATTTATATATGTACATGTTGCCCCCACCACCACCACCATAAGCACTAATGCAAGCTTTTTTAGGTGAGGACATTTTGTATCTTTGAATCTCCAGCACCTAGCTGAGTGCCTGGCATTTTGCAGTCACAACAAATAAATGTTGCCTCATCAATTGCCTTTTCAAAGTTAGCACAATTGATTAGTAGTGGAGCTGGAGCTTAAAATCCATGTATTTTATCTCCCTGATTCATGCTAACTTCTCATGCTTTTACAGAATTCCCAAGTATGACGGGAGAAAAAAGGAAAAGAAATGCTCCTTCTCTATCCACTTCAGGACTGTAAAACAAGCAATCAAATACTTCTGGGCTCATTTTAGACACATTATGATGGGATGTAAAGGGAAATGGAGCCCTACATTCCCTAAGATCTAGCACTATGGTTTAGATAAAGCTGCCTCACAAAATCAAGTTTCTCCAAGAACCAGAATATTTCTGAACCTAATCAGTTCTTAGCATGACTACTGGGTTTATTATTAATACTAATATTTCCATGAATATCCATATCACTGAAAGGTTTACAAAGGATTTTCCCCATAACTATTGTGCTGTAAATTTTTTTGTTTTTCTCATTTTTCAAGAAAAGAAACTGATTCAGAGGAATTAAACAGAAAACATCCTTCACAATTATGAATAAGGATAGTGCTCATAAACAGGAAAGGGATAGAAAGGATCAAGAAGAAAAAATAGACAATTTGATAGCATCAAATTGAAAATATTTTGCACAAAATAATCAAAACCATTGAAATTGAAAAGGAAACCGTTAAGTGGGAAAATCTTGGCAACAAGTCATATTCCAAGTTGTACAAAGAGCTGATCCAAATACATAAAAAAGACAACTAACCCCAAATAGATAAATGGACAAATGATACAAATAAACAATTTTTAAAGGAAGAGAAATAAGCTTATTCCCTCAATCACTAACTAATTACAGCAATGAAAATTGGAACAGTTTTGATGGTCTTCTTTATTCTTGACATATTTGTAAAGGTGATAATAAAGGAACACAGACAATTGCTGGAGGAGCTGGGGGAAGATAGGCACACTGACGCATTGTTAATGGAGTTGTTCTGCCATTTTGAAAAACTATTTGGAACTGTACCCAAAAGCTTTTGAATGTTGTCTACCCACTGATGCCACTAGTAGGCCCAAAACACAAAACAAATAAACACACAAAAAAAGATATGTGTGTGTATGTGTATACCAATCTATCATACAACTACATACCAGCTTTTTTTTGTAATGGCACTGAACTAAAAACAAAGGTAGTACCTAACAACTCAAGAATGACTGAAGAAATTATGGCCTTTAAATGTGATGAAAAATTATTTTATCATAAGAAATGAAGAAAGGGAGGGACTCAGAGAAACTTGGGAAAACATATGACTGTATACGGAATTAAATGAGTAGAGGAGTACAATTCTGATGATAACAGTAACCTTGTAAGGAAAAGTGGCTCTGAAAGATTTAAAAAACTCTCATCATTTCAATGACCAGCCATGGTGCCAGAAGACTTGTCATTAAGTATACTACCCAACTCCTAACATAGAAAGAATGCACTTGGGATGCAGAATAACATATATTTTTGGACATGGTAGATATATGGAATTGTTTTGCTTGACAGTGTACGTTTGTTACTGGAATTGTGTTTTGCTTTTTTATCAGGGAAGAATTCATTGAGGGAAATGAGAGCTAGAAATAGTAATGCCAGAAAAAAGGGAGAATGAAAAGTTATTGATGTTTTTCAAAAATGAATGAAAGATAACTAAAGACAGCTTTGAAAATAGCACTGAATTTGTTATATATTCTTTTAGAAAGCAAACTGTGTGTAACTGAGATTTGTGAATTCATACATCTCCTTTTCCATTCTACTTTATATATAGATATATTTTTGTTATCTGTTAAATTTAGAATTTAAAAAAAATATCAAAAGAGGAACCAGGAGAAATTAGTGAAAGTCAAAGGGAATAGAAATAGTGAAATGGTTTGACAAGTAACTGTGTGAGAAAAGAACAGGCAATTTAATCTAGTGGGGAGCAGGGGGATGGCAGGTTGGATTTACTTGCCATTGAGGAGAAGGGTTATTACATGGAAGGGCTGACCATCAGTACCTCCTGTCCTCAGAGGACAGGACTGGAGGCTAAAGCAAGAGGAAATGAGTTTCAAAAACTCAGATTAGCTAGGAGGAAGACTCTCCAGACTACAAGGATGATTGAGTATTGTAGGACACCAGTAAGGCTGGGGGTTGGGGTGGGAGGGCATGTGTAGGGGATAGACCGTCTCTTCTTAGAAACAGGTCAAGCAACCATCCATCCCAAGCACTGCCTGAAGGCAGAAACTGGACTGGCTGACCTCTTAAGTTTCCTTTTGAGAACTTAGATTGGGTCTGGGCAGGAAGGCACCTGAGACAATCAAAGGCAATGTGGAACTGAATTTCAGAGTCAAACAGGGACTTGTTAAAAAGATCCCACTACTTGGTGAGTGATGAACTCACCTTTCAGGGACAAGTTAAGTGTTTTGAGAAAGCAGCTTAGATCTTAATGGCTGTACACTTAACTAGGAAACCTGCCAGCTGAAGAAGACTCTGGATACCAGAGTATGAGATTTAGAGCCCTCTCACTTTACTGGACTTTATATGTCAACAAGTTCAGCTCCTCCATCTTACGGACGAAGAAACTGAGACCGGACTGGAATATTACTCAGTGAGCAGCCAAGACCAGAGAAATAGGAAAGGGAGCTCCACCTGTACTTGAAACAACATATGGCCAACACACTTACAGATGAACAAAGGAGGGAAAGGCCGGGTGAAAGTTGTGTACTTCAGGAGAAACTCATACATTAATAATCAGGGAAAACATGAATTTAAAATAAGATGAAAAACTGGAGGGGGAAGAAGGATCTATATAGTATCTATTATTTGCCAAGCACTGCTAAGCATTTTTTAACAAACATTTTCTTATTTGATTTTTGCAGCATCCCTAGGAATTGTGTGTGATTTGTTAGCATTATTCTGTAGTTGAGAAAACTGAGGAAAATGGAGGCAAACCTTAACTTACCCAGGGAAATACAGGAAATAAGTATCCATGGCCAGATCTGAACTCAGATTTTCCTGACTCCAGGCCCACATCTCTATCCAAATGCTACCAGCTGCTTCAGACCCTTGAGCTCAGCCTTGGGGTTCAAGGGAATTTCCTCAAATTTCAACCAGACTCTGAGTCCTGGGTAAGGTCACCTCTGCCAATGATACCTTTCTGTGTCCAGTAATACACTCCGTCTCCAAGGCAAAGACTAGTTTATTTTTATCTTTGTGTCTCAAGCACCTGGCATGAAGAAAGAGCATATTAGATGTGTATTGAATTGAGTTGAATTAGAAGATTATATCTTTCATTTATCATTGAACATAAGATGTTTATCTTTGAATCAAAGCCAGTTTTACTGATTTGAAAATATGACTTTTATTTAACAGGGGACCTCCCTTTAAATATTTTCAGATATTGCATCAATTAAAGATCTTCTATAAAAGTATGGTCTCATCCCTGTGGACACTCTCTGTAATGGTGCAACCAGCCCCAAGACCAACTCTGCTTAGATAACTTGCATGATTTTTTTCTCATGTCCTCCAATAAATGCTTCTCAGGGAGTCCACCTCATTGCGGATCACCTTTATCTAGATGAGGGGTTCCTAACCATTTTTTGTTTGTGTCCTGGACCCCTTTGGTTAAGGGGTTAAGTCTAGCTCAAAATATTGCTATTAAATTCATAAAATAGTTTAAGTACATAGGATTTTACAGGAAACCAGTTATGCCAAAATGCAGTTATCAAGATACAGTTTTTTATAAAAAAATGACTTTACCAGCCCCCTGAAGTCTATCCACGGAACCCCAAGTTAAAAATACCTCTTTTAGATGTCTTGATATCGCTTAGACTCAATGGAATATATAGACAACACATTGCTTATCTCTCACTTGTGTTAGGGAATCAACCTTTATTTCCTCCCAATCAGATGGCTTCATTACAACTACTGCTCTTGAGTGATTTATTTTCAGCAGGATACCAAAGAATTGGGGAGACCCCCAAACCTTAGGCATTGTTGTTGCTTTGTGAGAACAGATCAATCAATAACTGCCTACCTTCATCTCTACTTAATGGTGAACTTAAAGAATGTACGAGAATTATCTACATACACGGAAAGAGCATCCTTGATAAAAGTATAAGGAGGAAGAGGTAGGTTTTTGTAAACCATATTGTACAACAAACCACAGTTTTATAGGCCTCAAATTGGCCAAAAGATGCAGCTACACATCCCATTGTACTTACTGTTTGTCAGAGAAAAAGTAATCTTTAAGAGAAAATTCCTCTCATTCAAATGCTTTCAAAGAAGGTGGCAGTGAGAAGCAAACAGCCATTTATCATGGGGGATGGAGAAAGAGAGCCCCACTTTTTAGCTCAAGTCTTTACCAGGAGATATTTACTCTTTTAATGACTTTTCTGAAATGGATTTATGGGAAAGCTTTAGTCCCCAGAGAAATGAGTAATGCAAACTGGCCCCTAAAAGGGCCAAGACCCTCAGGCTTTGGGAGAGAATGAGAATTCCTGACCTCTTTCAAAGTTTCACAGAGAAAATGGCAGGTAAGATGACCTCTTAAAATGTGGAAATTTTACAAGACAAATCCTATTATGCTCCAGGACATTGGGGGGTGGGGGGATGAAAGAGCATCTCATTGTGTATTCAGTTCTCAAAATCAGAAAGCGCACTCCTAGATTGTTAGAACTGAAATGAGCATTTATTACATCTTTATCCTGTGCCAGGCACTTTGCTAAGAGCTGGGGATGCAAAGAAAAACAAAAACTCAGCCCTTGCCTTCAAGAAGCTCCCAGTTTAATGGTGAAATGACATATCAATAACTAGGTATTTTAAGGAAATGGGAGGTAATGTCAGAATGGAAATCAGCCCCTGAAAAGACCTCTTACAGAAACTAGAATTTGAGCTGAGTCCTAAAGGGAGAGCTCTGAAATGTATCCACTTACAGACATTGCGGGGAAGTCTGGTGTAATAATCACGATGAATCAAGTCAAAACAAGCTTCAACATGTCTGGAGAGCCATCTGTATCCCACTGA
Source organism: Bettongia penicillata ogilbyi (assembly GCA_023548195.1). NCBI lineage: Eukaryota > Metazoa > Chordata > Mammalia > Diprotodontia > Potoroidae > Bettongia > Bettongia penicillata. The sequence continues at coordinate 9,962,605 of JAJHZJ010000453.1, forward strand.
AGGAGCAGGCTCCTTCTGTTCAAAGCATCTTCATGGCATATTTCAGGGGCTAAGGAAGTATTGAGAATTCTCAGCCTCTATTTCTCTTTGGGACAGTAATTGAGACTTAGGAGATTTAGGGATTCATAGCTGTGATATTACCAAGTAAACCATTATACTGGGTGAGAGAGAATGTCACATTCAGGGACCGATGGAAACATCAAATTGAAATGAGGTTAATCAGTCATTCGATAAGTAGTTATTAAATACCTAGTGTGCCAGGAGATGGAGATAGAAGTCAAAGAAAGGCAAAAGACAGTCTGGTTTTCTCAAGAACATCACAGTCTAAGGAGAGAAACAACATGCAAACAACTATGTTCAAACAAAATATATACAGAATAAATTGGATATAATTAATAGGAGAAGGTACTAACATTAATTGGGATCACCAATGGTTTCTTGCAAAAGTGGGATCCTTTAAAGGAATCCAGAGGATGCAAGAGGCAGAGATGATGAGGGGAAACATTCTAGGCATGTGGAAAAGTCAGTGGGAATGCATAGAATCTGGAAATGTAGTGTCTTGTTCTAGAAATAGCAGAGAGGGGCTGAGGGGGAAAGCAAAGTGTAAAACGAAAAACTGGAAACATAGAAGAGGCCCAGATTGTGACAGCCTTTGAATGACAAATGGAGAATGTTATATTTGATCCTAGAGATGATAGGGAGCTATTAAGGTTTACTCAATAGAGGTGAGGTGACATGTTAAAATTTCCGCTTTAGTAAGATTAATTGAACAGCTGAGTGGAAGATGGACCAGAATAGAAGAGTGCTGAGCAACCAAAAGTCTTGACCAACTAGTTCTAATGCAGGCACAAAGTGATGCAGGTCTGTACTTGCAGTGTTGGAGGAGTTGGGTGGCAGTGATAGATCAGAAAAGAGGAGCAAGTGAGACATATTCTGAATATTAAATTGATAGAATTTGGCAACAAAGTGGATGTGGGGGATGAGAGATAGGAAAGAGTCAAGGACAACACCTAAGTTTTGAGCCTGCGTAACAGGAAGGATGATGGTGCCCTTGACAGTGATAGAGAAGTACAGAAGCAGAAAAGTTGGGGAGGAGAAAAGAATGAACTCAGATTTGGATGTGTTCAGAACAAGATGTCGGCATGACATCCAGTTTGAGATGTCTCAAAGGCAGGAGACAGGATCCAAGAGTGAGGTTAAGACAGGATAAGTAGATATCAACATATATCAAGATGTCAATATAATCACCAGCATAGAGATGATCATTAAAACTTCAGAAGCTGATGAAACCATCCAGTGAAATAGTACATAGAAAGAAGAGAAGGGGGCCCAGGACAGACCTTCCTTTAGCAAGTGCGACCTGAGTAAAGATTCAGCAAAGGAATCTGAGAAGGACTGGATGAGACAGGGCAGGAGAAGAGCCAGGCTAGAATGAGGTCTCAGCTAGAAACAGATGTTGGAACTGAGACAAGACTCTTTCCTTTAATAAATTCTCTTGGTTTTTTTTTTCTATCCTAGCCCAGGCTTACAATTTCATTGGCATAGGGAATTCAGGGGTTGGAGATTCCCCGTAGAAAAGGAGATCAGCAAGAAATTTTTTAAAACAGAGAAACAGAAAATTATAGGGAGAGGTAAGGTGCTGCAGAGGACCAGAGCTGGCTTCTGAATCAGAAAGACCTAGATTCAAATCCTGCCTCTGATACATGCTGGTTCTTTGACCCTGAATAAGTCATTGAATTTCTCAGTGTCCCAGAAAATGCTGTAAGATTTAATCTGTAGAGCAAATGAATGATCTCCATTCCTAGAATGAGTTTCCTTCAGAGGAGTCCTCTATGCCAATGAAATCACAAATCCCATCAAAAACAGAAAAAAGAAATCAGCAACAGAACAGGATATATACAAGACCATAAAAGAATATCCAATATGCTCAAAATAATTTATCATAGAGATATTTACAGAACTTTTTCTTTTCTTATCTTCATTGTTCTCTTCCTGTTTTCACCCTTATATACCTTAGTGATAACTAGCCACTTCCCAAACTTTTTGCAAATTTGTCTTTTTCCTTCACTCCTTCTTGCTATTTCATGATACAATATTATTCATAATTTTCTACTATTCTTAAGATTTTAAAATGTGTTTGTGTTCTCAACTGCTATTGTCCTTGGTTACCGTATTTCTTCACTTTTTTCTAGAAGGTTAAATATTTTCTGCTTTGAGGTGTTTCTAGGTTCTTGGTCTTTTGATCTTGTTGTAGAAAATGATTCCAATTTCCTATGAAATAGCTATAGTCCATGTTGCTGTCCATTCCTTTATCGATTCTTCCCTCCACTTTTTTAGACATCAACAACTTGCTCAAATAAGTCAGATGGAGTCATCCAATTACATTCTATATATTCAGTCATCCAATTACATTCTATATATTCACGTTTTTGTTATTTCTTCCAATTTGCTATTGATTTTTTCTTTGTTCCAACACATCAGTGCTCAGATTGTACGCAGAAAGTTGGTTCACAAATGACTCACATCCATAACAAGTCATATTCTTGTTTTTTAGAGCATAATCTCTTTCACTTTCTGTGAAATTATTTGGTGTTTGCCATTCCCAGTGCCTCCCACCTCTCTTCTCAAAGAAAGCATTCATGATATATTGGTATAATGTGTCTCCATAGTTAATAAACTTTTGCTATCTCTCACTTCTTAGATCTTTTCTAGTATTTGTTGCTAGCTTCCTTTTGCCCATTTTCACACTGAAGCCATCAAGTAACAATATCTATTTTGATTTAGTTTTGGAAAACAATATCAAACTTTTCATAGCATTTCTCTTCTCCACCTTCTTCAATAAATGTTGATACAAAAATTCCAGTTACATTCATGGTATTCCTTTGGCAAATGAGCACTAAAAATGAGATGACCTGGTAGGTTAGAAAATGATATTTCTTGTTACCTTGGAACACATGAAAAGATCAATTCTGCCGATTCATGTATCTCTCCAAAGAAATCCTGGAACCAATTCATTTCAATTTCATTTTCTCTTGATTTCATTCAGATTAGGAATGTCAGGATTTCTGGGATGACTTTTCTCCAATAGTAGGGTCACTCATTTATGACTAGAAAAGAATCTCTCATTTAGAGCACCATCAGCTAAATGAATGTTTATGGATATTCTAAAAACAGTGATTCCTAGAGTCATCTTTGTCCCCCATAGGAGCAAGAGGGGATTGCCCAGGATGAAAAATCTTCATTTTCAGACTTTCCTTTGTTTCATATCTTTCTGGGGCCAGAGAATGAGGAGACTCATCACCTGTGAACTGACACACAGGTGACAAACCTCCTCATTCTTAGCTAAGCAAATATTCACAAAGCAGATACAGTGTCTGATTGGGAGCAGACCCAAAGCCTTTGCAACATGGTCAAATATCTAGGAGAGCCTGTACTCTGCCTTTGAGAACCCAGTCATCTCCATACCATGATGAGTACTGGAGTAAGGTCCTATGAAGGTTATGAACAAACCATATTTAAAAGACACACAAATAAAAAAGCCTATCTCCCTAATAACCAAAGAACTATGATTTTAAGAACTTTGAAGTTCATACTTTTCCACTAAATTGAAATAAAAATAAGACCAAATTCTACTGGGACTTTGGAGAACAGTTATACTTATGGGAAATAATTCCATGAGTAGATGAGGGACTAGGATAAGATTTGGTTAGCTAGGAAGTTTGAATATGTCTTTGGAAGAGGTATCTGTGCAAAGGTTATTTGCCCAAAGGAACCACCGCCATGTTTCTCAGGCCCTTACTTCATTTCCCTTTCCCCTAATATTTACGTTCACTGTTCTATAACATATTTATTCTTATGGTTCTAACTCATCGACTTAGCAAGACATTTTAAAGTAGTGGTTCTTCCATTTTAGTCAGTGCACACTGTAGGGGAACCTAAGAACCCTTCTCAAAATAATCATTTTAAATGTTTACAAGATTACGAATAAAACCAATTATGCTGAAATGCAGTTAGTAAGTTTAAAAAGAGTTCCCAGGTCCCAGTTTAAGAATCCTTGCTTTACCATATGAAACAGTTGTCCCAAGATTATGGATGAGGGCTAAGTATACTGTGATAGCTTCTTTTTCCTCTGTTTTTATGTGCCCAACCACCAAGACCTTGATTAAAGTATGAGTTGGCATTTTCTCCTTCTACATTCTTGGCCCCCTTCTTTTTCTGCTTGCAAGCAAACAATGGCCAGACAAGATCTATTCAACTCAACATCGTGCCTGGCCCAACTGGCCTCTCATGGCATCTTGGCTTATGCTTGCCTCTCCTTTATTGACTAGAAGAGTAGGGGTTCTTTGGGCCAAAGGGGGAAAGGTCATGATATTAGGACACACCCTTCCATCCAGAGCTAAGGCCTAGAAAGCAAACTTGTGCCCTGAGGTTGGCATAACAACAATCCTTTGCATTCACTTTCTGGATGGTCTCAGCCACAACAAAATTGCTTTTTTGTTTCATAGAATTATTGTATTGCTTTAACCAGCACCAGGTGTTGGTCTGAGCTCAGACAAGAACTAGACCAGCTTGGACAAGTGCCCATCCTCCAGTCATGAAGCCCTGCTGGGAATCAAACTGGTCTCATTGTTAATGTTATTCCTCATTTTCAGGGATACAGCTCACTGTATAGCCACTGGTATAGGCATTAAGACCTCCCCACACCGCCTCTAGTCCCCCCAACACGGGTCCGGGCACATGGGTCTAATTCCACTCCTTGCTTACAAGCCATTTCCCTCACTTTAAAATTAAACTTCTTTTTGATTCCCTGAAAAAAAAAAAGAATCTCGCTTTAGAGTTGCAATCTTCAAGAGCTGAATAGAAGAACAGAAAAGAAAAGCCTATTTTTAGACGAATTTTAAAGACTTCTTTCAAAAGCCTATACTCCTGGGAAACAGATTTTTCTATATTCTCTGGAAAGTTAGAGGAAAATAAATTTTCCAGTTGTTGAATTATGTTCTCAAAGGTTAAAAAAGAGATCAAACCTCCTTTTCACACAAATATAATTCAAAATGAACCAGAATGAAAGATTTTAAAAAATGTAACCCCATCTCACATACAGCCTGAAGCTAAATGTGAAGCTAGGAAGATTTATTGAGACATCTTGGGAAAGAAGGAGAGAGAGAGAGAGAGAGAGAGAGAGAGAGAGAGAGAGAGAGAGAGAGAGAGAGAGAGAGAGAGAGAGAGAGAGAGAGAGAGAGAGAGAAGAGAGTAGCTAAAGTCATATTTCTTCCCTCAAATCTATTCTTAAATACCATTTATTTACAAAACTAATTAATGGCCAGCTCCCAGGAGTTCATGCAATTCAACTGAAGGTTTATTTTCCCTTATTTTTCCTATTTCTACACACCCCAGACTAATATCTTTCTTTGCTTTAACAATTATAAGATTAAATATAAATTCTATATTAATTTCTTCAAATTAGTCTAGTAGAGAAGAGGGAAGTACTCATTCCCTGGGAATTAATGGAGATTATATTTTTTGGAATATGCTTGGCACATAGTAAATGTTTAATGAATGCTTATTCATTTATTTCATTCTACTTTTCTCTAAATTTTTCCAGATTCAAAACCAGTGATTTGTTAGGGTATGGGGTGGGGAGGGAGGTGGTGGAGCATCCTGACAAAGCAACATAAAATACATTCTCATATCAACTTTCTAAGACAAACTGAGTGAGTAGAGCGATGGGGTAGGTAGGGAGAAGGTGTGGAAGATACCCCAGGACAGTATTAGACTATTACTGGGGAAGTTTTTACCTGGGGGAGGGGCGGGAATAAAGCATGCCACCTGGTACCTTCCTCTTTTAACTTTTAATTGTTCTTTCTAATTAGCTGCTAAACCTGGTTGGTTTTGTGCTACTAGAATTGTTGATACCTTGCATATTTCCAAGCTATGCTCAAAGCCCCATTTACCTTGCCCTAGTTATAGTTCTAAGTCTTTCCCATATCCAAATGCAATGAATGAGATCCAAAAGACATAAAAAGTCTCACTTGTCTCACTAAGCCATAAAAAGAGCCAGGAGCCATCTTTCAGAGAAACCATATATTAGTTTAAAACAAAAAAAAATGAGTCAGGCAGCGTGTGTATCTGTGTGTGCATGTGTGTGTTAACCACATATCAAAAGAGTTTTTCGAAACATGCTCTCCTCAGAACACCTCGTTTTCACAAAGGCTGGAACTTCTTGCTCCTTCAATTCATTCAAGTAACTCCTGTGTTCATCCTTCCTTCTTAGCGTTTAATGCAGAATCTTACACTTAGGAGATAGCGAAAGGGAGGAGAATGAATGCAATCAATACTTCCTGACTGATTGGCTAACCAGATGAGAGGAGACCTTGACATCTTACTCGAGCTTCCCCCTGTAATTGCCACCTCACAACATCCCCTGTTTGTACATTATCTACTCCACTTAGATTCCATTGATTGGGAATGTACAACTGGCATATGTTGGTTGGGATGGGTAACACAAGATGGCGTACAGTCTGTGCCTGTCAGTGAGATCCCAGGTCCAATGAAGTAGCCACAGAATGAGTGGCAATGCCATGTACAGGGCACATTAAAGTATGCAACCCATTCTAGATAAATTCTAATCTGCACTTCATAGTACCCTAGGAAGATAGGTCCAATTATGAACATTTTAGAGATGAAGACACTAAGGTCAGGAAAGGATACATGTCATGCTCAAGGGCATATAGTTTGTGTCAGAAGCAGAATTCAAGCCCAGACATTTCTGGTGGCAATTCCAATACCATTTTCCTCACACCATAAGATTTTAAGTGATGTTAGTCTACTTTAGAATAAAAGTCATGGGGTTTTGAGGACTTAAAGAAAAAATTCGTGCTGAAGGCAAGAAAATGGTTAGGACATGGAGGAAAGAATTTACAATATATCTAAAATAGAGGAAGATATCAACAGTGTGGGGCAAAGCTCAGACCTTATCAATTCTCAGAATGGCCAAGAGAACATCAACAATGACCCATGTCTCTGCCCACCCTTCTTTTGCGAGGGTCCTCCATATGCACATTGAGGATATCCTTGATGAGGGTCTTAGTAGGAAACAAGCAGGTTTTCACAAGTGACATTCAACAATGGACCACATCTTACTACCTCATAATGGACCAAAAGACACTTAAAAAGAACCACATCTTTGCCATCTTACAACCAACCGAAAGATGTAAAGAATATAAACTCCCACTGTAGGTATTTTTACTGATTATGCAAAAATCTGTGTCTTCATAAAACAAAAATACCACTTTGCAGGTTTTTTTACAACAAAGTTTATCCCATCGACACATCAAGATCATTCAGGATTCTTTGGAAGATGTGACAAAAAATATTCCTTCTCATTGACTTTTTTTTTTTTTGGTGTTTATATGTTTTTTTTTTTTAATTTTTATTATTTATTTTTATTTTTTTTGGTGTTCTACAATCACTTCCTTAAAATTGAGATTTTATCCGCCCCGCCCCCCTCACCTTTCCCCCACTACCCCCCTCCCTCCCCGTGACAGCATACAATTCTGTGTAGGTTCTACATATACTTTCCTATTGAGTACATTTTCACAATAGTCATGTTATGTAGTCGAACTAAATCATTGACTTTCTAATCATTAACATCAGGCAAAACATAAAATGGGGATGAGTATACCTGCCAAAATTGTTTCCCATGGTGATAGAGGAGATTCAGATGAGAGAGTAGATTTATTAGAATAAGACACTGCAAAGACTCCTGAAAGAAATGTACAATCACTGAAAGGAGACTGGTTTGTCCATCTACACAAGAAAGATTAAATGGATGACAACATATATGTCCAGTATTTCAGCCTGTATCTCAGTCTATAACCTAATGCTCTGTAGAGTTTGTCCGTAAGTGTGTGAATCCTGGACAGGCAGCAGAGAGGGGCAATGAGTTGGTCCCAAAGTTGTAAAGGGACCTGCATGCTTTGCAAGTTCTAACTAATTCTGGCTAATTTGCAGGCTCTTTACAAATCCCAAGCTCTCCATAACCACAAAGGCCCATCTTTTTGACACAAAACTTGTATGCTGTATGACTGTGAGACCTAGAATTGTACTGCCTCTAAGGAAACAAGCATGAGCGTGACACAGAGAGCCATGGAGAGGTCCACTGCAGGTGGGAGCAGGTTGTGACACACATCCAATAAGGGACTTCAGAGAAAAACAGAACAAAATAGCATCATCAAAGAGTTAAATAACAGAAGGAAAAGATGAGTTGAACTGGTGAGAGTAAGTGATGGCCAGAATACTCCCTTAAAATGCTCATGATATTAAAAGGCCTCCACCAAGTTGACTGAATCCCCTCTGGTGAATTCTTGAGAGAATGTTAACAAGAGTTATCCAGGGTGGATAGGCAGGGGATAGATTGTGACCTGTATCATTAAAGGAGAGCCATTCCAAAGAGATAATACACTCACAAGGACAGTAGAATGTAGAATTCGTAAAGGCAGGGACTTTTTTGTTTTGTGTTTGTAGCCCCAACCCAGGCACAGTCCCTTACATATAAGTGATATTTACAAAATAGATTAGTGTTATTTCTTTTGAGGACAGCTAGGTGGTGCAGTGGATAGAGCAAGAATCAGGAGGACCTGAGTTCAAATCTCACCTCAGACACTTGACACTCACTAGCTGTGTGACCTTGGGCAAGTTACTTAACCCTAATTACCTCATCCTAGGTCATCTCCAATCATCCTGATGAATATCTGGTCACTGGATTCAGATGACTCTGGAGGAGAAGTGAGGCTGGTGACCTGCACAGCCCTCCCTCACTCAAAATAAAGGCAAGTGCAAGTCATGTCATCATTTCCCAGATAACATGGTCTTCTTCAGCAACAAAGGATGAACACATACATATTTCTTTTGAGGAATTTCACATATGCATGGAGAAAATTTTTAGAGAAGGATCTTTAAGCAAAGTTTTTCTCTACGGAATAAAATACATTTAAGACTTGATAAACCACAAGCATCATAGGGCTTTGTATTCTCTTCATATTTCACTCAAAAAGGCCATCTCTCCCTCAGCCTTACCTCCTGCCTTGCCATGTGCTTTTCACTCTTCTCTGACCTCCAATTCTATAACCATGACCCACAATTTAGAACTAAGGTCCGAGTTTAATGCCAAAATCTACTGTATCTATCCATGCCCCTCTGGCCCTGTTCAATATTCTTGACCAACTTCCTTGGCCAAAGTCCCCTCCTTTGACCACCACTCCCCTCTGAGTGTTGTCTCTCCCATTAGAGTAAAAGCATCTTGAAGGCAGAAGCTGTCTTTGCTGTTTTTATTTGTGTCCCCAGCACTTAGCAAAATGCTTGATTGGCACATTGGGAATGATTGTTTTACTGCTTTACTCATTCACTGGAGTTAAGGCTGCAGCACACTAATGGAATAAAGGGTGTCAGCACAGAAAGGCAGGAGCAGAAAAGTTTCCTAGCTACCCAGTGAGACTGAGGGGTGATTCCTGCTCTCCCTGTGGGTACATGTCTTGTTACCCTTATAAAATGGTAAGCTCCTTAAGAACAAGTCCTCATAGGCTTATAGTCTTAAGGCTGGAAGGAACACTTGGAACCAAGTCCAATTGCTTCATTTTACAGATTGCAGACTGGGGCTAACAGCTTAACTAACTTGCCCAGATTCCTGCAACTAGCAAGTTTCTGAGGCAGGGTTTAAATCAGTCTTCCTGACTCAAAATCCAGCACACTCTCTCCACTACCTGACCTGACTGCCAACTGATATGCTGTCAGTATCAAGAGAAACCAAGAATGCTTCCCCAAATATCTGTGTGAACTCAGAGGAGGCTATTACATGGAATTACCAAGTGTGGGTGCATTGCAATCTTTCTCATTGGATGAAATAACCACATCGAGGAGATCAGAGATTCACAGAGCATTTGAAAGCCAAGAGCAGTCTCGAGGCTGGAGATCAGATGATGAAATACCTTCCCCTCCTCTCTGGAAGGAGGAATGGGATGTGGGTGTTCAAGAAGGGAGTTGCTGTCAGACTTGGTCTGCAATGGAAAAGCTTAGACAATGATTAATTAAATATAATTGAGCCTCTTTCACAAGAAGGAGCTTTTTGGGCTGTTAGCAAGGAGGAGAAAGAAATGACTGTATAGGTACATATATGTATATGTTTATGTATATAGTCATTTATAGTCATATGTAATAACATATGTTGTATACATACACATATATGTACATATGTATATATGTGTGTATATATATATATATATATACAAAATAATTTTTAAAAGGTCAAAATTTCACAAAATGATTCTCTAGAGAGGAGCTTCCAAAATATAGATAGCTTGGTGGAGCTGTTTTTTTAAACTCACATATTCAAGAAAAAAACACACGCAACCTTTCCCAAAGTGGTACATTCACATCTTGCCTGTTTTTCCCTCTTCACCACTTTCTTTTCCAAGTAAAAAAAAAAGGCGAGATAGGCTCTTGTTCTCCTACGTTGCCTTTTCTGGGTAACAATGCCTTGGCTTTCCCAAGGGATTATCCACGGTGTGACTTACTTTTCAAGTAGTGCCCATTTATCTTTTCCCTGACAAATTTCAACACATGCCCAGCCGTGGCCCCAAACATTTCTGCAGATTAATCCCCCGCCCTTCTCAAAGGGAAGAATTCTTCTTAAACAATATATTTCCATGTGCAGTCCCTGGCAGGAGGTTAATTTCCACAAGCCCAGTGAGAGCTCCACCAAAGCACCGTTTTAGTTATTCATTAAGGACAACAGCCTCTTTTGCCTGGAGTTTCTTGGCTCTGTTGTTTAAACCAGGAAAAGAAGACAGTTGATGAGCTTAAAAAAAAAGTAAAACAGTACAACCCTGCATTTTTCTTGGGTTGGGCTTAGAACAGGCTTTACATTGGGAGAGTGGGTAGCGTTTAAATACCAACAGATACCTACTGAGTAAATATTGTCTTCAGGGCTCTTCGTATAAATAAGACGTGTGGCAATTCTCCGCCAGCTCCCTTCTTTCTCAAGGGCTTTGGCATCTGGTTCACTCTCTTCATCTCCACTCCAACCCATGCTCTTTTTAAGGAGGATATCAATATCTCCATCAATTTCTCCCTCAAATAGCCTTGCTTCCGTATTTATCCACCTCCTCATCTCCCACAACCTTTGTTCCTTGGACCCATCTCAGCCACACATAAGGATGGTCAAACCTTGTACTGAATCTTCACCCCACTGGGCTGACTTTCCTTTCCTTTTATATACAGTGTACAGGTTGGCTTGTAAGATAGGCAGCCTAGCATAGTGGATAGAAGATGTCTCAGTCCTCTCTTACAGACAACTCTCCAAGATTCTGAGTGGCAGAGCAGGGCCCAGTCTACACTGGCAGAAAAATTTTTCTCACTAGGAAGTAAAAAAAGAATGAAAAGTAAAATCACAAATGGTGTAGACTATACTTTTCTTCTCCCCCTCCACCCATTTTAAGTTTTGAGGTACTTTTTGTATTAGTCTGGCTCCATTTGAGATTAATGAGGAATTCTTTGAATAATGCATATTTTTATAGCATTTTAAATTACTTAAGATCCAGTATCTCATTTGATTTTTCTCAATAATCCTCAAGCCTAGATAATATAAGCATCTCCATCCCCATTTGCCAGAAGGGAAAATAGAGTCTGTGAAGTGAGCCTTGATCACTTACGAGCTGAGTGACCTTGAACAAATTACATGCCTTTTGTGGGTGTCAGTTTGCTCCTCTGTAAGAGGAGGAGGTTGAAATAAATGAACTCAAAGGTCCCTTCTGTAAATTAGTGATCCTATACCTAAGAAAGGCTACATGGGAAGACATGAGACTCCACCCTGGGGCTTCCCGCCTTGGTGTCACTGATTCTTTCAGGGTTCTTTTCTGTCACAGAAAATCAAGGTCAGAATAAGAGTTGCAACTTGCAGCTGTTTCACCTTTCACCCATAGCTTTGTTCATACAATGTCCAATGTCAGGATTTGGAAAACCGTGCAGTATAATTGGTGGTTAAAACTCCAGGGGGTAGGAAGAGATTTCTGCATCTAAAATAAGCTTTCAAATGGGTATAGGAAGTATAGATTAGGAAAACTGAGTCTCCTAAGTAAAAGCTTATAAATTTCATTGGAAAGTGTATTCTCCATAAAATTCAGGCTGGGGAAAAAATGACCAAATTAAACATTAAAACTGAGGGCTTGTATCTCCGTCTCCAGCCAGTGAAAGTGAAATCCCTGTTATTTTCTGTGACCGTCAGCCCTAATCAACCTGTGGTGCCACAAGGTACAATAGCTAAGAAGACAGCTGTCTGGCAATTTTAAAACGTTGATGCAGAAAGCATATGTCAGGTTGTTTATACCATCTGCTCTTGCAGTGAATGTCCTAGGAGGCAAGCCCCGCTGCTTCCCGGAGTTCAGTGAGTCAATTATGGAAATCTTCAATGACCTAGAACCTGGAGGGGCAAGGAAAACAATTAAGAAAAAGAAATGGATGTTCTATCCCATCCATATACTTCCCTTTTATTTTCATCTTCTGAAAAGACACATACCATTTGGGGACACTTAGTATTATGTCGATCATTCTCTTAACCTCCATACAAGTTCTTGAACTTTGGAGAAGGGGAATCTATAGGAGCAAAGTGAATATTTTGAATAGATACCTGATTTCAAGGATAATCAACTAATGAATAAGGATTTACTAATGACCTACTATGTGCACTATGCTTATACAAAGAATGAAGCAATTCCCTACTCTCAAGGAGTTTCTATTACAATGATATTAGCAGACAATATTTCTGTAGAGCTACCACAGACCATCATGATACTAACATTTGTACTTCCAGGACTGCCATGAGGTAGACACTATTGATTATTTCCCCATTTTACAGGTATGGAAACTGAGCTCCAAGAAGTTCAAAGTAATTTACTTTGTAGTTATTTTCTACGTGCTTATAGAGAGACATTTTTCCTTGAGAGAATATGTTCTTTGAGGACCCAAACTATCATCCTCGGTGTCTAGCATGGTGTTTAATATACAATAAGTACTCAATAAATGTTTTCTTGATGACTTGTCCAAAGTCACACAATTGGGAAGCAACAGAAGCAGGATTCACATCTAGTTCTTCCTGACTCCAAGTTCCCATTCTAGCTACTGTTCATTCCACCAGTGAAGAGGGCCACCCATTCAAACCTTCTGAGCTGGTGCAATTCACAGAGCTGCCCTTTGGAAGGGAATCACTCAATAAGATTTTATTAAGTGACCAGTATGGGTCATCCATTTCCACGGATACTAGGGCATGTGAAGACCAAAAAATGAAAGTCCCTACTCTGAAGGAGCTTACATTCTACCTAAAGATCATCTAGGTCAGGAGTCTAAGGACTTTCCAGTTTAAGAACTTTTTCCATTTGTGACCCACTCAGCATTTCTTAAACTGTGGATTACAGCCATCATGATCCACAGTTTAAGAAGGGCTGAATAGGTCTAACTTTCACTTTATGGATGGTGAAACTGAGGCCTAGGAAGAAGGAACTTGCCAAGGTGGCAGAGAAGTAGCAGAGCAGATTTGAACCTAATACCTCTTTCTTATAATCTTCCTTATAACCTAAAACATTTTCCAGTAAGACAAGTCTTGGGTATATCTTCCCATAAATCCTACAGAGATGATATATTCAATGAGATGAAGTCTTCTGGAATTTGAATAGTAGGTACAAACAGTGACATTACTGTAGCCTCCTTCTCTAAAGTGTGATGTGGTTACAAAGCACTTTCCCAGATACGGTCTCATTTGATATTCCCAATAACTCTGTGGGAAAGACAGTATCTATCAGAAGCTCTATTTTATAAATGATGTTGCTGAGCTCAGCCATATGCACTGACCATGTCAGGTTTACTAAGCTGGCAAGTTGAGGATCTGGTTTTCAGTGGAAGGTCTCCCACATCCATCTCATTAGATGATCCCAGCAGATCCCTTCAGGTACCAAATATCCAATAACCATAAATGCTGAGGATTGTGCTACAACATTGGAAATGTTGCATGAATTTTATTTAATCTTTGATGTAGTAGGTAGCTATCTACTTTCTTCAAATCCTAAATAAGATCCCACCTTTTACAAAACCTAAATAAGATCCCCCTATCTCCCTTAATGATGTCCTTCCCTCTGTTGACTGTCATATATACACACATATACTTATACACATATACATGTATGTAGTAAATGTGTAGATGTATATGTATGTATATATACATGCATATATACATACATACACATGCATATATACACACACACAAATCTATATCTATCTCATGGTGTGCCCACATCAAAGAAGGTGTTGTGCTCTATAAGCAAAGCAGAACTGAAATATTTCAAGAGAAAAACAAGATGCATAAACTCAGAGAATCTACCCCCAAATGTTCACATGGACTACTTGTTTCTGACCTGTGGGAGAACTCTCTGAGTTCATATTGATTGAATCAGCCACAGTCAGACACACAAAAACTTGACTCTAACATAGTGATGTCATTTTGGTCCTCTTTGAAAATGAAGGACAACAACCCACCAGCACATGCATGCACACACATGTACACATATACATATACACACATACATATATATTAAATGTTTAAAATTTGCATATAGTCATTTGCATGTTGTCTCCCTCATTTGATTATGTTTCTTGAGAGTAGGGACTGCCTCATACTTTTTATTTTATGGCCAGTATTGGGCACAATGCCAGACATATAGTAGGTGTCTAATAAATACTTTTTGACTATTTGACTTGGTATCTCCCTTATCCCTTTTCATACATGCAAGAGAGTCTAGAAGCTGTGACTCTGGCTGCCATTTTTAGAGCAGCCATTTTCTTCCTTTATTCTTTCAGTTCCCCACCTTCACCCTTCAGAGAGTCGATTACTGAAAAGCAACTTTAAAAGTAAAAGAATGTTTCTATAATCTCATCAATAAGATGAATAATCACTGTACTTTGATGATGTCCCCTCTATCAACTTCTCGCTATCACAGAAGGGAACACCTCAAAAGTCAATCTCCATGTCCAATGTGACTCATGGGTCTGGAAAAGAGAATGCCAATGTCTTAAGAACTGTCTTTTGAATTACTCCCAGAGGTGACCCAGGTGTATTAATAGCCAACACATGTGCAAGGATACTGTCAAATGAGGATTTAAAGGGAAAGACGCTCTATAGATCTTACCTGAAAAATGATTTCTAACGATCTGTATTTGGTTTTCTTTATTGCCTTGTTGAACTTTCTAACCACTGGTGGACTCTCACGCCTGCCTTTGCAGTCTTCTTTTCTTTCTTCCAATTTCCTAGACACTATATTTTTTTGTAAGAGTGTTATTTTGGTGAGTTGTGTTTGTCAAATGATTTATTGAGAACCCTTCTCGGTTTCCTACAGCTTGGTGAAAAGACACTCTTTCTTGTCTGCTGAAATTCTCAACTGGTGTGATGCTTGAGAGGAAATGGTCAATAACCATAGAATTACAGACATTTCAGAGCTGGAAGAGACCTTAGGGACCATACCTGAACATGAACACTTCTGCTTAATCCCTCCAAGTTTATTACCCTAAAAATTATTTTAGGTAATGGTAATTCAGCCTTAGTTTGATGACCTCCATCAGTGAGGGGAGACCTATGTCTCCCAAGATGATCTACTGCACTTTTAGATGGCTCTATTAAATCTAAATTTTTCTTTGATACAAATTCCACCTATTTCTCTTACTTCTGTACTTCAGGGCCAACCCACACAAATATAACACTACTTCCACATGACAGATCTCCAAGTACTTAAACAGATATCATGTCACCCCAAAATTGTCCCCTTTTCTGAACTAAACATCCCCTTTCCTTCAACTGATCCTCATATGTCAGGATCTTTAGAGGTAAGCATATTTTTAAGTGTTTAAGGCTCCCCAACCAGCTTTTAAACATGACTTTTTAAAGATGAAAATTTGTAGCAATCACCTTGAAAAGTCAGCACCAAGGAAAAGGCTTAGTTTTGATTTCCTCTTTTCTGGAACCATTTTTTTTCCTCTTTATTTTTCTTTTAATACTACTACTACTAATAAAAGAAACCTAGAAAATCAAGTTCTGGGATTTGGAACAATATTCTGCTGAGTGGAGACTGACACATTAACTCATCTTCCCAGCACATGTACTTACAATGAGCAAGGTATTTATTGAGTGAACAGCAGGAAAAATTGAGATTTATCCTACCAAGAGTAGAGTTGGATTTCCTGATCATTATACAAATGACTGCAAATATTTAAATGACTTTACAGCAATAAAGTCAGACTTCTCAGAGGAAAAACTCTCTATCATGAAAAACTCATGGTCAAAAGTACTTTCCACAGGCAAGTTGTCATTAGGTTCTCATTACTGTGTCAGTATTATCTTATAAATGCGTTACATTATATTTACACATCCAGAAATAGTGAGATCCCACAAATGATTCTGGTTTGAGATGACATTGTGTTGATCAAATCGAGTCCAGAATACTACACAGCATCATCAGTGAAATCCAAGACTGCCCACTTGTTCAGCCTAAGCAAACGAACAACAATCACAAGAAAAACTAGGTAGAAGAATCATCCTACTGTGCAGACTGTGATATATAATTGGGTAAACTATGCACTGATCAAGTTCATTAGCACACATATCTTGGACAGGCACCAAAGATGAGCAATGTGCTGAACTAAATAGAAAGATGAGATCTAGAAACTATACAGAGTTGTCAATGATTCCAAACTACTTGACACAAAGAGCCAACTTTTAACAATACAAACTTTCTCCCAGTAATTTCACATGGCTACAACTGTAGAACACCACTGACATGGAACCACAATCCCTGAGGACTCAAAATGGCAGATGGCCTGAAGGGCCATAGAGAGAAATATTGGTGGCATAGGTAAGTAGCATATTTCCAAGAATATCTTGCATGAAAGAAGTCAGAGGAAGTGGGGGAAGCAAAGAACAGCCACTTTGTGACACCCCAGGAACTAGAAACCAGGTCTTCTAACTCCATTTTAAAATCAGGAATTGCGTCTAAGTGGAACTGCTTAGCAGAAATCATAACTCACCCTGTATGAGCTGAGATTAGGATTTGGGGTCAAGGCAGCCCAACCTGTAGGATCATTACACCCTAACCATGGCCCAGGCACTGGGTCAAATGCTAGGAATACAAAACAAGTAAGATAATTCTTGCCCTCACAAAGCTTATTTCTAATAGGGTAAAGACAATATATATAGAGAAGTGATGGCCAGGAAAGGGTGTTTGCATCTGAGAATCTATCACCATCCAAGCTGGGGCCTTCCAGAGTACAGTGGATAGAACGAAGAATACTAATGTTAATACTGATGTGCAACTCTTAGGACATCTCTTAATAGACCAGGCAACCGTATATTCAATGTCTAAAATGTCTTGATTCAAAACTTTAAAATAAACTTACTCTTGAAATATTTATATTTATGATCTAAATGAATGAAAAGATACTAATTGCTCATGATTAGACTATTTAAATATAATAAAAAAATTCATTATTACCTCAACTAAACTATTCATTCAGTGCTATGCCAATCAAGAAAATGAAACAGTTACTTTAGTAGGGTAGGATAAAATAGTAACAAAATTCATTTTCAAAAGAAATGACGAAAAAATAAATTTGGAAAAGTGACATCAGAAATGTCCCATATTCAATTATATGATGAAACAATCATCATCAATACTGTTGAGCATTGGTTAAGAAAGGGAGGTAGATCATGAAATAGATTAGTGCAAAGCACACAGAAGCAAACAAGCGATGTAGCCCAGTGTTTGATAACTTGAGATTCAGCTATTAGGGTAATAGGGTAACAAAAATCTCTGGGAAAACAGTTGGGCAAAAAGTAAGGATAGACTGATGTTTTACACTATATACTAAGACAAACTGCAATGGGTATATTATTTAGATATAAAATGTGAGATCATAAGCCAATTAAAGTTATAAAGGAGAAACTACTTGTCTGATTTGTGGAAAGGAGAAGAGTTCATGAATAAACAAGTGACAGAAAAGATCACAGAAAGCAAAATGGTCAATTTTGATGACATAAAATTCAAATTTTAAAAGATTTTTGAACAAACAAAACTAATTCAGTGTAGTGCCTGGCATGTAGTAAGGGTTTAATAAATGGTTGTTGATTTGGCAAATAGATTTAAAATAATAATTCACACCAAATTTGTCTGATAAAGGCCTCATTTCATGTATATATGCATGCATATATGTGTATATCTATATATGTTTTACTGATTAATATTTATATGAAAAAGAGTCATTCTCCAATTGATAAATGTTCAAAGGACATAAATAGGTAGTTATGAGAATAAGAAATCCAAACGCTCAATAGCCATATGAGCAAAAAATGCTACAAATCAATAACCAGAGAAATGAAAATTAAAGCAGCTTAAAGATCTTATGTCATACTCATCAGATGGGCTAAATTGGCCTCCCCAACAGGAAAATGACAGAGGGCAGATGGAATTGTGAGGAAACAGTCCCACTGATACACTGTTGGTGGAGCTATGATTTACACTGAGTCAAGTCTTTCAGAAAAGCAAGTTGGAACTACACCCAAAAAATGTATTAAATAATTGTGCATACCCTTTGATCAGCAATAATGCTGCTATTAAGACTTATGCCCCAAGGAGATCCAAGAAAGATCAGGAAGACACATAAATATTTATAATAGCTCTTCACAGTAGCAAAGAACTGGAAACGAAGACAATGCCACAAAATAAAAATGGCTGAACAAATTCTGGTAAATGAATATAATGGAATATGACTAAAACTTAAATTATTACACAGACAATTTCAGATAAACCTGAGAAGACTCATATGTACTGATGCAAAGTGAAATGAGCAGAACCAGGAGAACAACTTACATAGTAACAATATCACCATAAAGAAAAATACTTTTGAAAGACTTAAGATGCAAAGACCTTCAGTGACTCCAGAGTGCTGGTGATGAAGCATCTAACCTACCTCCTGAAATAAAAGGGACGGACTCAAAGTGCAGAATAAGACATACATTTGCACATATGGCCAGTATATGCATTTGTTTTGCTTAACTAAGGTTGCTGATTACAAAGGTTTTGTTCCTGCTCCGTAAGAGCTAACATTTTATGAAAGAGGTAAGTGATGATGACGAAATATAAAATAATCTTTTTTTATTTTTTTATATAAATTTATTTATTTAACTTTTTACATTCATTTTCACAAAATTTTGGGTTCCAAATTTTCTCCCCCATTTGTCCCCTCCCCCCACCCCAATACATCGAGCATTCTAATTTCCCCTATCACCAATCTACCCTTTCTTCTATCCTCCCTCCCTTCTCTTGTCCCCATCTCCACTTTTGTTCTGTAGGGCCAGATGACTTTCTATTCCCCATTACCTGTATTTCTTATTTCCTAGTAGCAACAACAATACTAAACAGTTGTTCCTAAAACTTTGAGTTCCACATTCTCCCCATCCCTCCCTCCCCACCCGTTCCCTTTGGGAAGGCAGGCAATTCAATATAGGCCCTATCTGTGTAGTTTTGCAAATGACTTCCATAATAGTCATGTTGTGTAAGACTAACTGTATTTCCCTCCATCCTATCCTGCCCCCCATTGTTTCTATTCTGTCTTTTGATCTTGTCCCTCCCCAACTGTTGACTTCAAATTGCTCCCTCCTCCCATTGCCCTCCCTTCCACCATCCCCCCCCACCCTGCTTATCTCCTTCTCCCCCACTTTCCTGTATTGTAAGATAGGTTTTCATACCAAAATGAGTGTGCATTTTATTCCTTCCTTTAGTCGAATGTGAAGAGAGTAAACTTCATGTTTTTCTCTCAGCTCTCCTCCTTTTCCCTCCACTAAAAAGTCTCCTGCTTGCCTCTTGAATGAGAGATAATTTACCCTATTCCATTTCACCCTCTCTCCTCCCACTACATTTCTCTCTCACCATTTACCTTAATTTCATTTAAGATATGGTCCCATCCTATTCAGTTCACTCTGAGCTCCCTGTCTCTGTGTGTGCATGCATGTGTGTATGTGTGTGTGCATGCATGTGTATACATGTATGTGTGTGTGTGTATGTGTGTGTGTGTAGTCCCACCAACTACCCAGATACTGAAAAGTTTTAAGAGCTACAAATATTGTCTTTCCATGTAGGAATATAAACAGTTCACCTTTGGTAAGTCCCTTATGACTTCTCTTTGCTGTTTACATTTTCATGCTTCTTCTCATTCTTGTGTTTGAAAGTCAAATTTTCTTTTCAGCTCTGGTCTTTTCATCAAGAATGCTTGAAAGTCCTCTGTTTCATTGAAAGACCATATTTTCCCCTGAAGTAGTATACTCAGTTTTGCTGGGTAGGCGATTCTTGGTTTGAGTCCTAGTTCCTTTGACTTCTGGAATATCCTATTCCATGCCCTTTGATCCCTTAATGGAGAAGCTGCTAGATCTTGTATTATCCTGATTGTATTTCCACAATACCGGAATTGTTTCTTTCTAGCCGCTTGCAATATTTTCTCCTTGACCTGGGAATTCTGGAATTTGGCCACAATGTTCCCAGGGGTTTCTCTTTTTGGATCTCTTTCAGGTGGTGATCGATGGATTCCTTCAATACTTATTTTGCTCTCTGGTTCTAGAATATCAGGGCAGTTTTCCTTGATTGAAATTATCAAAAGATGATGAAAGATGATGTCTAGGCCCTTTTTTTGATCATGGCTTTCAGGTAGTCCCATGATTTTTAAATTGTCTTTCCTGGATCTATTTTCCAGGTCAGTTGTTTTTCCAATGAGATATTTCACATTCTCTTCCATTTTTTTATTCTTTTGGTTTTGTTTTGTGATTTCTTGGTTTCTCAGAAAGTCATTAGCCTCCATCTGTTCCATTCTAATTTTGAGAAAACTCTTCTCTTCAGTGAGCTTTTGAACCTCTTTTTCCATTTCTCTAATTCTGCATTTGAAAGCATTCTTCTCCTCACTGGCATTTTGAACCTCTTTTGCCAATTGAGTTAGCCTATTTTTCAAGGTGTTATTTTCTTCAGCATTTTTTTGGGTCTCCTTTACCAAGGTATTGACCCGTTTTTCATGCTTTTCTTGCATCTCTCTCATTTGTCTTCCCAGTTTTTCCTCCACCTGTCTAACTTGATTTTCAAAATCCTTTTTGAGCTCTTCCATGGCCTCAGCCCATTGGATATCTATTTTGGATGTTTGGGATACAGAGGCCTTGCCTTCTATATCTTTCCCTGATGGTAAGCATTGTTCCTCCTCATCAGAAATGAAAGGAGGAAACATCTGTTCACCAAGAAAGTAACCTTCTATGGTCTTATTTTTTTTCCCTTTTCTGGGCATTTTCCCAGCCAGTTACTTGACTTCTGAAATTCCTCTCCACCCATGCCTAGATCCACCCACCCAGTGCTTGGGGTCTGAGATTCAAATGCTGCTCCCCAGCCTCAGGGCTTTCAGCAGCGGGTGGGGCTACTATTCAATGTGAGCTTAAGTTCTGGTGCTCAGGTAGGGGCAGGGCTGCCTCCCAGGCTCAGTTCTTTTAGGGGGTTTATGCAGAGACCTCCAGTAATGGATCTGAGGTCCTTCCTGCTTTGGGAGCTCCTGGCCACCGCTGCCTCTGCCGCTGCCTCCTGAAGGGGTCTGAGTTATGGAGACACCCTGCTCCCCTCTTGGCCAGCCCAGAAGTCTCTGTCACTGACTTGTAGCACCTGTGAGTGGAGGGACCTTCGTGGCCACTGGAGGTTCCTGAAGCCTGCTTGGATGTGCTCCTCTAGGAGCTGCATGGCCAGGGCAGGGCTGGGCTCCGCTGTCCAGTGCGTGAAGGACCTTTGGTGCCGGTTTTTCAGAGCTCTCTGGAATGGAAATCTCCACTGTGTGGCTGCGCAGCTTCCACTGCTCCAGAATTCGTGGGGAGTTCTTTTTACAGGAAATTTATGGGTTGTGGGTTCGGAGCTAGCATATGTGAGTCCTTCTACTCCACCATCTTGGCTGCTCCCCCAATATAAAATAATCTTAAGGAAGGGACAGTGCGAATAGCTGTAGAAATCATAAGACACTGGATAATGGAGTGGGGGAGAGGGAAAGAGGAAAGTATTTGCATAGAAACTGACACCATTTCTCCTCCTGTGGTTGAGTCCTGACCTTGGTACTGTATTCATGTCCCAAGGTTCCTGGAGAACACAGAGAACATATCACTATTCAACTTCCTCATCAAGTAAGCAAAGACAATTACATATGTACCTTCCAGCTCATAGATTCCATGGCTTTCTGAATCAGTTTGATTTTCTGCATTGCCAATATCCAGGCTACTTTTTAAATGCTTACTTACTTCCCAGAGTCCTAATGAGAAGGAAAACTATTTCTGCTCTTCCCATGCTTGGCAAATGGAAAAGACCAGGTAAGAAACAGTTCCATTTTATGTTCTAAATTTGAGTGACAGCCACCACATTTTTCATGGCCCAGACGCATCATGCTAGGATCACCTTGATGTATGTGGAGATAGATAAATAGCAGAATAGACAGCATTTATTTTATTTGTGAATCAAAGATTCCTATTATTTGGGCAGTAAATAATACTGGATATAAATATTACTTGCCTGCAAAGGAAATGCATTAGTTAATTGCATTTCATTATGACAATCACTTAGAAAACATTCACAATTTCCAATCATTTGCCTTCAAGATAAAAGAATATTTTAAAGAACTTGCAGATGACAGACCTGCTCATTTGTGCCACAGATATGCACACACGTACATATGCATATGTGTGCATATATGCATATACATACAAATATACGCATATACATATAAGCATACATATGTACATATATATGTGGGGAGGAGCAAAATGGAAAGATTTCTTTTCCATTTGAAATGTGTCCTTTACACAGTGATCAATTTTTGTCTCTTAATCATATGACTGAACATGTTTTATCTTTTAATTTGTTTCAACTGCTTGAAATGAACCAGATGCATAATGGGAAGTCAGCTCACTTTCACCGAAATCTTTATCTTTATTAAATCACTCGTATTATTATACTATATCAACAACTTAATAAACACCTGCAAATACTTATCTGGGCATAGTCAGTTACAGTCATTGAACCAGACAATTTGCTCTTAATTTTCTGAAAAAGATAAAACTATCCTTTATCATTTGGGTCACTGGGGAAATTAACTTCTCCACTATCAAATCTGTTTCCACATCCCTGGACCCCCGTGAATTCTTGTAGCTCCTTTGATTCTTTCTTTTCTATAGACACCCTGTGGAACAGCTCAGGGACCTTTCTACTAATTCCACTTTACACATATGAATACAGGGAGGAAGGCAAGCTCTCCCCCCTCCTCCCCTTCCAATGACTTTCAGTTGGCCTTCGCCATACCCCAGAACATTGTCTATGCATTGTTTCATTTTCATCCTGTCTCTGGTTATAACAGTGGTGGCTGGACAAGCGAGTGGCAGATGTCCAGAGCCTAAGTGAAAGGAGGGATGTTAAGCTGGAGCTTGGATTCATAGAATGACTCAAACTTTCTTTTGCTTTAATTGGAAAGATCCAAGAGAAACATTTGGAGGAAGTGACTTTCTATTTGTTTCTCATCTTCCTCTCTTGGTTCTCTCCTCATCATGATATCTAAACTCCAGCCATCATCCTCATGCATCTCACACTCCACTTGACCTTAGACTCTGCCCTGCCTCCTCTAGGTAAATTTTCACTCATCTTTTGCAGAACCAGTACTCCATGCTGTATTCTAGCAATCTACCATGTCTAGTTTCCCTTCAGATATTGTCTTCTAGCCATTAGAATATAAGCACCTTGAGAGCAGGAACTGTCTTTCTTACTTGTATTTGTATCCCCAGTGCTTAGTCCAGGACTTGTTTCAGAGTTAGTGCTCTCACATCTAGCTCTATCAGACTGGAGTAGTGCAGGTGCCAGAGGGAGAATGATTCAGAAGCTGAGGGCGAGGGGTCAAAGTATTCTTTATAGACTCAGCTCTTAACACAGCTGATTGACTGACTGACTGACTAGGACTTAAGACTTAGAGACAGAAGGAATCATAGAAATAATCTTGTCAAACTCACCTGTTTTAGAGATGAGGAAATTGAAATTTAAAGCATATTAATGTCTTGCCTCCATTGTGATAGGCAGCAATAGAAAAAGAAAAGGAGTTCCAGTATTTTGATTACCAATCCAATGAATATTCTTACTACTGTAATTTAGCTTTCTGAAACCTGTTAGGTTACTCCCCGGCCTCCATGTGAGGCTGGCCTCAGGGGAAGAAATTGGACAGGAGAATCTTTTCAGTTCTCCAATCCCAGCTCTTACTGGAAAGAGCAACATGGGTTAAGATTTGTAAGGGATCTCAGAGGTTGCCTAGTCCAATCCTCTCATTTTACATATGGCGAAACTGAGCCCCATAAGGTATATGGGATTTGCCTAAAGTTACATGGGTAGAAAATAATAGAGCTGGGATTGGAATCCAGCAGTCATTCACTGAACTAACTTTCCCTTTTGTGGCTGGGGTTAGCTTCTGCTCAATTTCACTGATTTCACCAGTTTCCTGTCAAGATGATGAGCTCTACATAACCCACTGGTCCTCACTCTTTAGTGAAAGAAGGTTAAACCTTGAATTAACTCACATTTATTTACTTCCAAGAGAAATATAGGATCTTTGAAAGCAGAGACACATTTTTATTTTGTTTTCTGTGTAATACCCTTGCCCTGTACCACATTTGAGAAGAGTGAGCACTGTTGGCTAGATTGAACTGGATTGTGATCTCACTGTCAAGGGGAAGGAGTCATCTCACCATGAACCCAGTACAGGCCCCAAACTACAAGTTTTTCTGGGCTCAGAGACTCTAAGACCCAAGAAAAAACAGAACTGTGATCTAGTCAAGCTGGCTTCCCTAAACCACAGCTTTATATTCCTGGCTCATGTGGCAGCCTTTTCCAAACTGGATCTCTCTTAGGAGGTCACTGCCTGCAGTAATTGTAAGCAAGCAAAGGCCCTTACATATTTTCTTTTAAAAGAGCATGGCATGTTGGCACAGCAATGGATATCTATATAAGGCAAATAGTTAACAAACAGATTTCTTCCTTATGACATCAGTACAGGACATCTTTTTTCTCATTAAGAAAAACTTGAAACATTTCAATAAGTAAAGAAGAAACAAAACAGGGGATTGTTTATGAAACCATGAATTTATTAGATAGTTTAATGTGTGTTAAATTAAATGAGAGGTAACAGTGCATAAACAGCCAGTCTCAGAGTCAAGAAACTCAGGGCTCAAATCCTGTCTCTGCCACATAAGAATTGTGGGATTCTGGGCAACTGGACTGACCTCTTAGCTCACTAAGCGTTCTTCTAATACTCAAAATTATAGAGAAAGTGGTGATGTGCCATGGTGGAGAAAATTTCTGACCAACAGCAGCTCTCAAACCCCAAGAAATAGAGGTCCATGCATGTATGCATAAACATGTGCACATATAGAAACATACATGTATGCGTGTGTACATTTGTGCCCATATATGCTATGTGTACACATATGTATATATACACACACATACATGCACACACATATATATGTTCACATGTACCCTAAGATACTTAATGGCTGAGTGACCTTGGGCAAATCACTTAACCTCTGCCTAGTAGGCAACTAGTGGCTCAGTGGATGGAATCCTAGGCATAGAATCATGAAGACCTGAGTTGAAATCTGACCTCAGAAACTTAGTAGCTGTGTGACCCAGGGCAAATCACTTAACACTGTTTACCTCAATTTCCTCATTTGTAAAATGAACTGGAGAAGCGAATGGCAAAGCACTCCAATATTTTTGCTAAGAAAACCTCAAATGAGGTCATAAAGAGGTGGATATGACTGAATAATGACAAACTTTTATATATAATGCTTTTAAGGTTAGCAAAATGCTATTTTTACACCCATTTTAGATTTAAGGAAACTGAGGCAGATAAAGGTTAAGTAATTTGCCAAAAGTCACACAGCTAGTAACTGTCTAAATCTGGATTTGAACTCAGGTCTTCTGGAGCCCAAGTCTAGCATCCGTATATGTCTGCACATATCTCTCTACCTATGCATATCGTATGTATGTGCATCAATTTAACCAAATAATAGCAAAATGTTTATTTATATCCCCTTCTGACTTCTTGTTTTGGGCTGGGGTTCTTTGAACATTTTCCAATGCTACTCTTTCCCTTTTGTTTAGCATCTCCACCACTACTCCCTAATTCACCTCCTTCCCCATAGAAATCTTCCCTTGCAATCAACAGTGAAATCAAACAAAGCACAATCACACATGGGCAGTGACTAGAAATGTGTGCCCTGCTTGGCACTTCCAGTCCCCCACTTCTGTGAGGTGGGATCCCACTTCATCGCCAGAGTTCTGAAGTCAATACTAGACACTGTCGGAACTGCATCTTATCACAGGTTCTCAACCAGACTAGCCTACTTCCTTATCTAGGTGCATTGCCCCTGGGGCTGCCTTTCATGGCATGCCATGCCCACAATTCAGAAATGTATCATAATAAAAAGACAGTTCACCTGCACATAGCACTTCTGTATTTGCCTATCTCAATTCATCCTCACAGGAACCATGTGCTGTCCTTGGTTTTATTTTAGAGATGACGCCACTGAGGCTTAGACTCATGAAATAACTGAGCCAGCTGGTTAGTGTCTGGGGGAAGGAGGTGGGACTTAAAGCTCGGTCTTCCTGACTTCTTATGTAGTCCCCCAGTTTTCCTTTGCTCTTTGTATCTCCTGCATTAGCCTGGCTGATGTGTAAAGGAAAGTGGATTTGTAGGGAGCTCATGAAAAGGAGGGCAGAATTAGTGTTTTCTCTTTCGGTTGCTTTGCTTTGTTTGTGTCATTCAGCACTGATGGCTTTTTCCAACTGTTCACGCAGGTCTACAATAACAGCACAAAGCACTGTTTTAACTAGACACTTTCCTTCTACAAAACAGCAGAAGCAAAGAAAAGCAAGCTTTACATCCACACATGTGTACATGAAATAATCTGACTTGAATTAGGAGCTAATATTGAGATATGACTTTGACATCTTGCTTTGAAATTCTTTGCACCCTGTTTCATGTTTTGCAATTTCACCATTTAAGCTATTAGCACCATCAACTGCTCAATAGAAGGGTTCCGTCTTGTCACATGTTGCTTACTTAGTGGCAAACAATACAAATGAAATTTATCTGCAGGAAAGCTATAAAAAAGCACGGAATAAATTTCTCTCTCCTCAAGCAAGCCTGCCCCCTCCAAACTGTCTTTGCCTTCTGAAGTACATGTGTATACATTACTGAAGTTCAAACCCAGTATTTCTCCCACTAAGCTTTTGTTGTCACAGAAACTACAGGTGGTATCAATAAAGAGAATTGAGGTATCATAGAAACCTGCGAATAAACCAATGAGAAATCATAGTGTAATTGAATATGACTTTGGGTAGCATAAAAAATAACCTATAAGCTCTCTTTTCTCAAGTATATTCTTCTGTGAATCATAAATTTAGAGCTAGAAAGAGCTTTGGAATTTATCCAGTTCAAAGCTTCTTTTATAGATGATGGCCCACAGGTAATGAGTGGTAGGATCAGAATTCGAACACAGTCTCCAACTCCAAATCCAGCCTTCTTTCCTCTGCTCCAGGCTGCTTTCAATCTGTGCTCATCCAAGGGATGAAACTTCTGCCCTAGAAGAGCTGTACAGGGAACTTTTTCCAAGAGTTACAGAGATAGCTCAGGGATACCACTAACGTGGGTATGAGTGGGCAGGCTTAGACATGGGAACAAAGCATAAGCAAACTCAATGAGGAACTTCAGGCAGCTATTCTGTGGCAGGACTGAACACCCTCAGTCCCCATGTTCAGGGGCTAGTTAAGGTTAGCTATAGGATTAGGTAATCTATCTTTAGATGGGTGTTTGTTCTGATGACTTTGTAATGGTTTTATCAGATGTGGCTGTGTCCTCTAGGGGAGGAGTTTAATCCACAATTTAAAGTGGATAGGCTTAAATTTACATAGCTACCCCTCCCCCTCTCCCTCAGATCTGGGTTTTGTTCAATGTCTTCTTTGGTCTTTTAAATTTGGTTTAGAATGCTGACAGAAAACCAAGAAAATGGATGAAAAAAACATTTTTGTCACAAATTGTGCATTCCATCAAGAGCTATAATGAGCACAGGGTAACTGGAGCTCAGATCACCATCATTAACATGAGAGGGAATGAGCTTTCCAGAGGTGGATGAGAGTTATTGTGTCTTGAATTGAATTCATTCCCACCATCACCCCTCATCTCAAATTCCTCTGCTCCCCCATACCACCATTTAAACCAGCTTCCCTTTCTCATTGCCTTGATGAAGCTCCCCAGGGCTGCCTCTTACTCTCCTGTCCCCAGAAAATAGGAATTATACTCTCTGGGCTGAGAATGGGCTACCCACTCTTCCCTTATGAATGCCCCTGGGATCACACTCTAATCTGCCCTGTAACCCTCTCCTTCTGCAGAATGGTGTTACCCCATGTATGAGTATCTTGGCTTTGGTTCTAATTCTATCTCCGCTGTTATCTGTGCACTAGCATTGGGAGATGTTAGGAAAAGTTTATATTTAAGAGAGTTATCTTTTTATACTTCTCAATACTTTAGTGAATCTGTGACCTTGGTGATGTGATTAACTTCATTGTTGAGACTGCAGCTCATTTGTGCCTTCACATTCTGGGCAGTCCTGTTAGAGATAAGAGACATACTCACTGAGCAGAGGGTTTTCTTCTGAGACTGTAGTTAAAGGGGTTTCAGAAGGGGCAGTCCAAGTGAAGTAACCTCAACTCTGGCTATGTCAATGACAGTCACTCAGAAAAAATGCTGTTCAAGATTTTAATGCCATCTTGCTAACTGGTACACAAACACATTGATCTTGTTTATTGGTTACTGCAAACCTAAGTAACAAATTGAACATACTTGAACCATTGTCCCTCAGTTTACCCTAATTTCCCAATGTAACACATAGCTACACAAAGAAAAACCAAAAATAGTTCCTGCCTTCATGAATTTTACATTTAAATGTAGAAGAAAGTGAGTGTACACAATATAAATTGAGAGAAGATACAAGATAGCATTAGGGAGATGGCATGAACAGCTAAGAGGCCCAGGAAAAGTCATCTATAGAAGGTTTGATTTGGGCCAAGGTTTGAAGGAGGCTAGGGATTCTGGAAAGCAGAAGTGAAGGAGAGCTTTCCAGGCATGGTAAACAACGAGAGTAAAGCCAGAAAGGTGGGCAACAGAGTATCATAAGGAATAGTGAGAAGGTCAACATGACAATGGTGCCATAGAGTTTATAAAGGGAGTAAGTAAGCAAACTGGAAAGATAAGAAGACAGTTTGTGAAGACCTTTAAATGACAAACTAAGGGCTTTACATTTGACTTTGAAAGTAGGAGGGACCCACTGGAATTTATTATAGTCAAGTGGTGAAATGGTCACAGGTATTTTTGAAGATAGTCTTTGAGAGTTGTGGTTGAAAACCTCCCTGAGATCAACCTCATGATGAACATCTCCATCCTTGAAGAGGATAGTCTTTGGGGAAATTTGAGTCAAGTTTGGTGAGACTTGTCCAAGTTGACACTATGTTGGAATATCCTTTCAGAGTACAGAGTCATCTCTAGGTGATGTCAAAGGAATGGAAATAAGATTTCAGGGGTGGGAAGTTAATTATAGCTTTAACCTTCTCGGGCCTCAGTTTCCTCATCTTTAGATGGAGGAGTAGATTACTAGTTCAGCCCCAAGGATCCATTACATTCCATACTTCTATGATTCTGTAATCTATGACTCTAAAGCTGCTTAACTGGTCATTTCTATTTTACTGTCTCTAAAGCTGTAATCTTGCCCTATGGCCCCTCCCCAACTTTGAGATTTGGGGTTGAAAAGTATAATTCTTCAAGTTTATCATTTAAATTTTCAAAGTAACAGTGTAAGGATAGATTACTCAATCATACAGATAACCCTAAATTTTCCTCCCCTAAGGCTCAGAATTTCTTTTAGCTTACTTATTTCTGCTACACAATAACAACACCAGAAAATAATCCTAAATGCTTCCCAGCTACATATCACTGACATCTAGGGAAGGGCTGAGAACTTGGCCAAGGGACACCCACTCAGTCACAGTGAATACTCTTGGCTGGTTTTTCCCCTGTGTAGCTGCAGGGAGAGAAAAATAAAGATGCTCTCCTCAGTAAGAGAGCATTCCCCTTCGGGTATATTCAGAAAGGAGGTAGGACTCTAAAAGTGACACATGCTGCCATTAGAGAAAACCAACTCTTTCTGTAAATAATGTATTTCAAATGTCAAATTCAAACAAATAAATGTTCAAAAATTTAAAGGTGAGTACAGAAAAGCTTGGAAAGAATTCAAGAAACTGAGGCAAAGTGAAGTCAGCAGAAGAGGAAAACAGTATTTATAATTACAACAACGGAAATGGAAAGAATTACATTGGCAGCAAAGCCTTGACCAACTGATGCAGAGTCAAGTACCATTTGAACATGATTCTTATTAGAGTTAATCCAATTCAAATAAATGTTCTCACTTAGTTTAAGGCTTATGATTGAACTTGATTCATTGAGAATCATTATTTTTTGTTAAATGAGATAAGTTCAAAAAATCAATTGTCTTACCTTTACACGAACCCCCTCCTGTTGTACCATGCGTATGAAAATTCTCATTTTACATGGTATTTAGCTTAGAATAAAAAGCCCAAAATTCAAAGAATGAAAGTCTCATTACCAAGCTTGCTCCCAAAGAAGAGACAAAAAGAGATGTCTATTAAGACATATTGAGCTGACTGCTTTGTACACATCTTAAAATGTCCCAATATAAACTCATTCACTTTCCTCCTAAGCCCTCCTCCCTTCCAAACTTTCCTATTATTGTCAAGGGTACTACTGTCCTCCCAGTCACTCAGGGTTCCAACTTAGGAGTCATCCTCCTTCTCTCTCACCACTTTCTCACATTCAGACAGTTACTGAGTTCTGCCATTTCTGCCTTCATGGCACCTCCCATATATGCCCTGTTCCCCACCACTACCATGGCGCTTCTACCATCCTAGTGCTCGTTTTCTTTGCTGAAGATTATTACAATAACCTCTTGATTGCTCTCTTTGCCTCAAGTCCCAACCACCACCACCACTCCACACACATTCTATTCTGTCCTCTACCATCTCCCTGGCATTTTCACTGCCTATCATCTGGATCTGGAACTCTCTCCCTCCTCATCTCTATTGCCTGGCTTCTGTGCCTTCCCTCAAGTCTCAGCTAAAATCCTGCTTTCTGTGAGAAGCCTTTCCCAGGCCTCCTTAATCTTATTGACTTTGATCTGAAATTACCCCCAATTTATCCCACATACATCTTTTCTATTTTCACATTATGTCCTCCACTGGACTGTGAACTCCTTGATATCATAGACTATATATTTTTGCCTTTTTTGTATCTTTACTGCTTAGCACATTACCTGACATATATTAGATGTTTAATAAATGCTTTTTGACTTGACAACTCATGTTCTTTCCAGAGATGGGAGACCATGGGTGTAGACCACTTCATATAAACCACCTCAAACTTTCCTCAAAATACTGGTTAGTATTGAAGTTGGTTCTCTTTCTTTAAAAAATTTTTTTATATTTAAAAGAATGGCTCTGAATAGGAGTGGGGAAAAGAAGACAGGGGTACTTCTCAGTACTGTGAAAATGAAAGATATTGATAAAATCATTGAAATAGACTTAATGGATCAGGCAGAGCCCTTTGTTGACAGGGAGCCCTCTGAAACCATTACTCAGAGCTCAGGTGGCCACCACAAGATGAGCTGCTGGGATTGAATGATTACATCTTTTCTTCAGGCACATCTGACTGAGAAATCGGAAATAATTAATTAATATGGCCATTTTTCCTAAATATAATCATCCATTTATTAATGCATCATCAAGGTCAATACATTAAATTATTCTGAGTAAAAAAAGCATGGGGAATGAAATGCTGCTCAAACTGAACACAGTAGGGTTCTCCTTTTGGTTCTGTCTCTGATGTGCTGTAGCCTTGGGGGAGGGGCTTCTCCTTCTTGACCAATTTGCTTAAGGGAGAAGAGAGGCATTTAAATGAATGCTTTAGATTTGTTAAGTGTCACTGAAAATTCTTCCCAACTCTATACGACACTTATTTTTTTATGCTTTACCAGGAGGTATGTGTATTTGTGTGTGTGTGTGTTTGTGTTCTTTTCTTTTTTAATCAATAAGGCATCCAGGACTCTCAGCAAATTTGTTAGACCTGGCATTTCCTCCCTACACACAGAGATTGAAGAAGACATTCAAAGAGGGGAAGGAAAGTGGAAAAATTGCTTCTCTACATGATGACCATAATATTTGAGAACAGTGGCTTTCAAACTTTGCAGTGTCTCACTTACAAAAACAAAAATTGCTATGTTCCTCTTCAGAAAACAGTCTATGAAAATCATCTTCTTACCTTCTTTTTTATTTAAATATATTGCACTTGACTAAAATGAACAATGTTGAAAAATAGAATAATCTAATAACACTTTAAACTTCCATACAACTATTATTTAACTTGAAGTTAACACACTTTGCGTGTGAAGATAGCATTTGATACAATAACTGAAATCATCTGAGCCGTGCTAGAGGGTTATGATTGCAGATGGAGCCCATTTCAAGTGCCTGACAAATGCCAATTCAATTTGGCCTCATTTGAATAGAACGTATTAAATAATCATTACATTGCATCTATTGCCAGTTAGAGGGAATTTGGTGTTCATCTTCTTTGGGTGACTTTTATTTAAACTTTGTCCTCATTGAAAAAAAAATCGGTGTCATTTATTCGGGATCTGTACTCAAGATATCCAATCATTTGGGCCATTGCTTCATGCCTCATCCAAGGTCTTGCATGCCCCAATGGGTTTGCACCCTACGGTCTAGAAAACTCTTCTTTAGAATAAGAAACTTCTGAATTTTTTCACAAAGTAGCTTTGATCTATTTACCTTCTTACCTAGCCTTATCTTCTTTTGACACTTAATGTTTAGCATCTTTCTGTCCTTGCTTCTTCCATAGTTCCTCCAGAATTGAAAAAAAGACTCAAAACAATAAATCAAAAAACATATGTTCATTGATTTTATGTAAATTATTATGCTAAGCACAAAAACTAAAATCAATCTTTGCCCTCAAGGGACTCACATTCTAATGGAAAGACTCACACATATTTATACATTATATGTGAATTTAGTACAAGTATATGCAAATTTAATACACAGAAGTTTTGAGAGAGGGAACTTTAGAAACAGGATAGTAAGGCTCCACAAGAAGATGGTGCTTAAGCTGAGTCTTCAAGGAAGTTAGGGATTCCAAGAAGTGAGTATGGAAGCAATGTGTTCTTAGTATCAGAAAAGGCCATGCAAAGCGTAGAGACATAGAATATTGTTTGTGAAGGAACAGCAAATAGATCGGTATGGCTGAACTGTAGAATACATAGAGAAAAGTAATGTGCAAAAAGACTAGAGGAATAGATGGGACAAGATTAGAAAGAATTTTAAATGGCAAATGGCTCTGTAGACCTTCAATTTGGTAGTCAGTCTAATACCTCTTCTCTCCCAATCCTTTCTTCGGAACCTGCCAAACACTAAGCTGGCTCTGGCAATGCATACATCAACCTCAATGTCAATGTGTACATCCCTGAAAAGTACACTACCAAGGTAAGTGAATTTATCCACAGCATTCAAAACTTTTCCATTTGTTGCAACTGATGGTTCCATGTATGGATGGTGTGGTGGTAGCTGATGGAGCACCTGTGGTTTTTTTTGATGTTAATTAGTAGGCCAAAACTGGCACAGGCAGCAGTGAATTCATCCATACTTCATTGCATCTCTGCTTCAGAGGCTGTAATGAGCACACAATCATCTGCAAACAGAAAATCATGCACCAACACTCCCTCCACTTTGGTCTTGGCTTGTAACCTTTTCAAATTGAAGAATTTACCATCAGTACAGTAGTTGACCTTGATGCCATGTTCATCCTCATTGAAAGCATTTCTCAAAGTGACTGAAAACATCATAGTAAAAAGCATGGGAGCAAGCACACAGCCCTGTTTCACTCCACTGGTGACTGGGAAGGCATGAGAGCTTCATCTATTATCCAGAACCCTGGCAAACATGCCATCATGAAATTGATGTATATCATCTGTGATGTGCATCTGTGAAGTTGTCATATCATGGTTGATTCTTATTGAACTCAGAATCCTCTAGAAATCTTTCTCTAGGCATGATACTACCCCTTGTACTTAGAAAACTTCTTCTAATTGATGTGGAAGTTGTTGAATTTTTATGTATTGAAATTCACATCATTGGATTTGGCCTAATATTCTAGTTCATAGCTAAGTTCAATAGTCATTGGATTATCTGCCCCTCCTCGAGCCTTATATCATCTTTTTACCTAAACTATGACTAAAAATATTTAATAGCATTGGATCCAGAACAAATTCCTGGGACACCCCATTGGAGACCTCTCTCCACATGGACATCAAGTTGTCTATGACTTTTTTTATGTGTTCCGCCCTTTAGCATCCCGGTTTCTCATCCACTAAACTGTACTAACATCTAGCCTAAGTTTTTCATCAGGATAACACAAGAGCTTTTGTCAGGTGCTTTCCTGACAATATGGAGAATTTCTCTTTGTGAATTTTTTTCCCAATGCAAATGAGCAACTTCTCTACAACTTAGGTCATCCTAGAGAGTTGCTTGAGACACAGAGAATTAAGTAAATAGACTCAGGCAGCTTGTACATGAAAGAGGCAGATCTTGAACCCAAGTCATCAAGACTGAACTTGACTCTCTCCCATTGTGAAACCCTGCCTTTAAGTGTTGTGACTGTTAGTACAATGTACGAGTCTGATGGAGTGCTTGTGCTTGGACCCCACTTTCTAGATCACATTTCTCCCTAGCCTCAAAACACTATCCCTGATAGTTTTCTCCCCTCAAGGACACTATGCCTTGCAATAACTCATGCGTGAGCTCCAGTGAGGTGAATTATCTCTCCCTGTTACAAGAACAAGATGATCGCTGTACAATTCCCCTTGCATGAACAAGACTATCTTGTACCAGCTGAGCTATCATGTACTGATTCCCACAGTTACTGTATACAATCCAGAGGTCAAGCTAAAGATGTCAACTCCTGAAGCTATCTTGTTACAGACCAATAATACATCCCTTAGGAACATCCCCCCTCATTGTTTCCAGTAGCAAATAATATCTGTGATCAAGGTTGTATGTTATCACCTAATTGGCATTCTTGCCACATAATCCATTACTTTTGCGATATACACTTTAACATCATTCCTATTAGGTTGCAAAGTTTCCTATGGAGCTCGGCCTGCTATATTAGCATTACAACAAATTTTTGCCAGTTTGACTTAAAGATTGCTTGAGTTTGCGAATTAATCCAAATGACCCTTTCCTGTACTTTCATCCTTGAAGGGTCCCTGAACCTCTCAAATTGCATCAGGTTGCCCATCTGGCATCCATCATTCTTCTGATATGGCCACCACCTACTCTTCCACACAGGCTTCATCCAGATGATTTCTTTCATTTAACTTCTAATTCTCCAGTCAGACCTTATGGTGTTCTGTAGCTTACCTACCTTCTCTACATACTTTTGCACCACCCCTTGAGAGAACAATAGCAATTGCTTTAGATTATGGTGTTCCATGAGTCGCAGTCACATGGCATCACTGGAAGAACATTAGTAAAGGAAAGACTTTTAAACCAGTGAGCAACCTAGGATCATTCATTCGAAGGGTTGGGCAGTTCCCCAAGGGCCATTCTATTCTCTCTATTTAGTTCAGAACCTACCACATTTTCCATCTTCAGTGGCATCCCATCCTCTTGTCTACCTATCCATCTACATGTCAGAATCCAAACAAAATACATTCTCTGTCCACTTTTTCTTATATAATCAGTTAGGTGGAAGTCTTTTAAGTGATTGGGAATCATATTGAGGATTCCCTGGAGTGTGCCAAGATTTGACACAGGGAGTATAATGTTCATCCAAAAATAGGAATTCCTGAACCAGCAATTTAAAAACAAACAAATGCACTTCCCCAACCAGTTAAGTCTCTTTAATCAAATGACAAATTAATCTGATATTAGTACGGAATGTCATTTCCAAATCTCATCACTTTAGCAATGCCTTGGACTCTATGTGTTTCTTAATATTCCTCTTTGCGTATTCTTGCTGAAAACTCTTCGCATATTCCTAGGACCCATCTACTAAATATTTCCTTGTTATTTTTTATCTCCATTCAATTTCTTAGGCAAAAAATTTTACCATTGACTACCTCCGAGTACAACTTCGATAATTGTCCATTTTCTGAATAGAAATATCTTTACAAACCCAATAACCTCCTCTCATTCTCCCCTCTGATTCCTGGGGATTCTAATCTCATAAAAAAGCTCAGTAGGTACCCACTTTAAAAAATGCCGAATGTAAAACACAGAAGCACTCATTGTTACCATATTCCTAAATCCCCTTGGCTGAATAGATCCTGATACTAAAAGCATTCTGAAAAGGAAAAGAGAGAGACCCAACCCCATTATTTCCTTATTTTCTTGGCCTTTTCAAAGGAAAGTTCCCTGACCTCCTTCATTAGTAGTTTTCCCAGTCGGGCTTGACGGTATTTTCTGGCCTCTGTCCTTGGGTGCTTTCCAAAGGACTTGGAGGCGGACATCACCTTGACTGATATGCGATATGACTATTTAGAACAGCTGTGAAATTAACTGATCACCCCTCAGCCTGGCACTTAATGGAATTGAGGCTGGGCACTAGACAACTTCAGGAACCGGGTAATAAACACTAGGACTAGGGCAATTTGGGAACTTCCCAGGGACCAAAACAGCCACGCATCCTGATAACCTTCCATTCAGACGAGCAAGTCATTATGAGTGCCAACTGTGTTCAAGGCCTTATGATAAATGCTGGGAATATAAACTCCTCCCCACTATAGAATTTGCCTTCAGAGAGTTGATACTCTACTTGGGCTATAAATAAATAAACAAAACAAACAAATGAATAGATAAATAAATAAACACAGACAGATAGATAGATAGATAAAGTGAATGAATAATGATTTAAGGAGGAGAAAGAGAGAGCAAATGAAAAGAACTGAATCACCAGGAAAGGCTGCTCCAGGAGCCTGCATGTGTCAATCACCAAGCTTCTATTAAGCACCTTCTATGGACAGGCAATGTACTTGTCACCTGAAAAGAAAGAGATGCTTCCTCCCCTCAAGGATCCCACAGTTAATGGAGAAGACAACAAGAAAAGAGCTGTGTATGAACAACACACACAGGATTAATGTGATAAAACTGGAGAAAATCAACAGAGGGAAGTCACGAGAATTTAGAGGCATCATGAAAAGTCTGTGCTGAATTTTGAAGAAGCCTTCAAATTCTAAGAACCAGAAGGGAAGAGGGAGGAGCAGTCCAGGCCTCCAGAACTACCTAAACATTTATGACTTGGGTTGGACTGTCTCTCTCTCTCATGAGCAAAGCCACCTTCTTCCCCTTCTTCCCCTTTCTAAATTCTTCACAGAGAAGAGCATTTCCTTTATATTCATTCCCTACCCCTTCTTTTTAAATGCTTTATCAATGTTTTTTTTAAAAAACAGTTTTCATTTTGCAATCATTTTTCTCCTTTTGAAACAAAGAAAAACAGGTAAGCCAAATAGACAAGCCAACCATGTGTGACAGCACATGTATCACCCAAAATCCACAGACCACTGATGCTACGGAGAAGAGGAAAGAATATTTTACCATCTGCCTTCTGGAATCCTAACTGGCCATCCAACGAATCTCAGTTCTGATCTCAGCGCTCATTTATGTAAGGTTATCATGGTCATTTTCTTGCCTCTCCTTTTGCCTTTTTCCCAGAGATTTTCCAGATAGTCATGCTTGTCTGGATTTCACTCATGTGGATCACTGCCTTGTAAAGACCACATTGCTGGATCATCCCAGTTCCCATGTAGAAGCCCCTATCCATTGGTTTCCCAAAGTAACAGTCATACATTGTTAGAATGCTTCAATATCCATGAGGTTCTTTCCTCAAAGTAGACTTTGTGAAGCAGGTAGTAGAAGATTCATTCTTTCATTTTATAAATAATGGAACTAAGGCTGAGTGGGAAAGCCTATGATCACGTAACTAGCAAGCATTGGAGCTGGAAATGGAATGCAATTTGGTCTCTAAGCCTGTGCTCTTTTTCACTACATCATACTTCATCCCCATACAAGATGAGCACTGGACAAGAGCAGAAGAGAAGCAGTTCCATACTTGCATTGTGCTTATCTCAACTAATCTGAATTCCTAAGATGGACTTTTGGGACAGGAAAGTAGAGAGAAGTATATTCAAGAGGTCTGTACCTTGACACTTGCCAGTTAGTTACATTTTACTTTGTTGTACAGTCTCTCATTAATGGTGGTTGGTATAGGGAATGGTGTAGGAGGAAGAAAGGGAAACAAAGTTCCGGACAGTACAAGATGGAGACAGGGGAGGATCTTAACATTTACTAAGCCACCTACCACATGCTACACTGTGCCAAGGGTTTAAATATGATATCATTTGGTCCTCATAACAATCCTTTAGGTTAAATGCTATTATGATCCCCATCTCACAGTTGAGAAAACTGAGGCAGAGAGAGGTTAAATGACTCTCTCAGGGTCATATAGTTATAGTCATATAGTCAGTAACTATCTGAGGTATTCCTGACCCAGGCCCACAACTCTATCTTGCTGTGCTTGCTTTGGAGTTAGGAGACCTTAAGTGCAATCCTCCTCTGTCCCTTACTATGTCACCTTAAAATTTACTT
The DNA here is from genome assembly GCA_023548195.1 of Bettongia penicillata ogilbyi. Classification (NCBI taxonomy): domain Eukaryota; kingdom Metazoa; phylum Chordata; class Mammalia; order Diprotodontia; family Potoroidae; genus Bettongia; species Bettongia penicillata. The sequence goes on from JAJHZJ010000453.1 coordinate 10,001,571, forward strand.
AACTTCTCTGGGACTCAGTTTTTCATTCTTGAAATAAGGGTATTATTTTATATGGGTAAAGATGACAAGAAAAAAAGGAAAATAACGGTTGCTGGAGGGGATATGAAAGGATAGGCACACTCATGCCATACTGGGAGATTTGTGAATTGGTACAGATATTCTAGAAAGCAATTTGTATCTGGATCCCAAGATAATAACTAACATTCATTTAGCAAAGTCTGCAAGGTGTTTTATAAATACTAGCATATTTCATTCCAACAACAACTCTGGAGATAGATGCTGTTATTACCTTTATTTTACAGAGAAGTTGCCAACCTTTGTATGCCCTATAACCTCCCACTAATAGGCCTACACCTCCAAGAGAGCAAAGAAAGAAGAAAAGAAAGAAAAAATATTTGTAATGGTCTTTTTTGCCACAGGAAAGAACTGAAAACTAAGGGGGTGCCCATCAATTGAGGAGCTTAATGGAAATGATAAAATAAATGGATTCAGAGAAATTTGGAAGGATTGCATGGCTCAATGAAGAGTGAAGATACAGGAAAATTTATACAGTAACTCTAACATTGTCAAGAAAATGAATTTTGAAAGACTTAAGAACTCTTGACAAAATAATGACCAGTCATGATGCCAAATATGTTACCTATTGCCCAGCACAGAAGTGGCAGGCTAAAATATGCAGATTTGGCCTTGGCCAATCATGGCCTTGGTGAGCTTCATTGTGCTTAGTCATGAAAGGGGAGAGTTGTCTCTTTTATTACTTAGGAGTTGGAGATTTGGGAAGGAGAGGGGAACTAGTGACAAGGATGCAAAAAAAAGAGAAATGTCGTGGTAATATTTTTAAAGGCACAGAAGAGAAGAGAAAAATATAGAGAAAAGGACTACATCTTTGATGCAAATGTTGAATTTCTGACATTCTTTCTCAATTTGTGTGCTGTAGGGAATAGAGAGTCGCGACTGCACATCTACTCATTTTCTGCTGTGTGTATAAGGCAATTCTCATTTTTGATGATGTTAGTAAAGCATTGTTTCTGTTCAGTCATTTCAATCATGACTAAAGTTTTGTGATGCCATTGGGGATTTTCTTGGCAGGGATATTTGAATGGTTTGCCTTTTCCTTCTCCAGCATACCTTCCGAGAGGTAATTGAGGCAAACACGGTTAAGGAACTTGCCCAGGGTCACACAGTCAGTAAGTGTCAGAGGCTAGATTTGAACTCAGGAAGATGGGTCTTCCTGACTCCAGGCCTGGCACTCTACTGCCCACATTACTTAGTAAAGAGTGGACCAACAAATGGAAAAAAAACAAAAATGAGTGCAGGCAAAAGTAAATAAAACAAAGGGGGCTTCTGATGCCCTGAATTGTCCCTTTAGCTCTAAATCAGGGATAAAACAGACACTCAAAGTCAGTCAGTAAATATTTATTAAAGACCTACTATCTTCCAGACACTGTGTTACCTTCTGGGGAAACAAAGAAAAGCAAAAGAAAGTCTCCAGTCTTTAGGGGCTCACACTCAAATGGGGGAGACGATATGTACACAACTATGTACAAACAAGTACATAGAAGATGAGCTAGGAGGTCAATAGATGGCGGGCATTAGCACTAAGAGGGATCAGGAAAGACTTCCTCTAGAAAATGATCCAGCTGGGATTTGCGGAAAGCCAGGAAGACCAGGAGGCAGAGATGAGTAGGGAAAGCAATCCAGACATAGAGGATAGCCATTAAGGGTAAGGAGACCGAGTGTCCTGTTCAAGAACACAAAAAAAAGCCAGTGTTTTGGGATCAGAGACTATTAGTGTAAAAAGACTGGAAAGACAAAGGGGATGGAGAATGTTAGCAGTGGAATTTTAAACTATCACAAGCCTCTCATCATACATGCTCCTAGGATTCCCTATAAACAAATTCATGTATTGCATATCATTTTATATTATTTGCTTTTTCACTCCAATTCCTACCCTGTAATTTTAAAGCCCATATAATTATTCATTTAGGTGTTAATCTCAACACACACCACTATCTACACCCCAAATCGCCAGAACAAAAGACATCATTTAGCTAAATACAATTACCATGCTATCAAATTTGTGAAAGTTAGCAATAATCAAGGTCTGAGAAGATTGGAACATGCACAAACTCCCATGAGCACAGGGGAGCTGAGCTGAATGACCTCCGGCTGCACTATAAACTTGGATTCAGAATGCATCTTGGGTGGATGCTTATCAACATTATCTACTCGAATTATGACAGATTTCTTACTCTGTTAGTCCAGATTGGATGATTGAGAGGTGCTTCATATAGATTTAGAACTTGAAGGAAGTTTAGAGGTCAATTAATACATTCCTGTCATTTTAAGGAGGGGAAACTGAGTCCCAGAAAGCCTAAATAACTTGTCCAAGGTCACTATTAATAAGTATCTGAAGTAGGGCTTAGCCCCAGATCTTCACTCCAAGGTCATTACTCTATCCCATACCATATGCATTCTGCTGATGTTGATGTCTAAAGCTACATAGAAGTTCACAGCCTTCTCAGTGAGATTTATGATTGTTAAGAAAATACAAACCTAGTGATCTATATATATAAAAAAATGAAATGAATGAAACATTCCTATTGTATAGACCAGCGATCTCTAAGTGAGCTATATAACCAACCAAGCAAGCTGAGGAAATATAATCTCATGCCAACTTCTCTTCAAAGTCAATAATGGAGCTTTTATCCAACACAATCACATTTATCCTTTATCCATTAACCCTCCAAATTCCATGACCCCCCCCCTCTTTCTGTTGTATAAACTTTCAGCCTTATGCATTTCCTCTTGGGATGTGGACTTGACAGGGCAGTAAGAAATCTCTTACTGCTTGTCCTTCATTCTCAAAGAGGACCATTACACCAGGAAGGTGATGCCATGACTTGCAAGTGAATTGGATTTAAGTGAGGGACAGCTGCATACAGTCACCAACCTTACTTTCTCCTCTGGAAGTCATCAGGATCCAGTGGCAAGATATAGATCAGCACAATTGGAGATGGTTCCAAATGCAGTGGGAGACCTTGACCTTTTAAAGTCTTTTTTAGGTTTCAACTTCACTGAGGCAACACTCATTCAGTGATTAAAGCTAGGTAAGAAATGAGGTAAAGAATGACCTTTTAGAGGTGGAGCCAAGATGGCGGAGTAGAAAGACTCACGTATGCTAACTCCGAATTCACAGCCCATATATTTCCTGCAAGAAGAACTCCCCATGAATTCTGGATCACTGCAAGGCGCGCAGAAACAGAGTGGAAAAGATTTCCATTCCAGAGAACCTTGGAGAGCCATTCCCAGGGGTCTGTCGCTCCCCAGAAAGCAGAGCCCACCCCTGTGCTGCCCTGACCGCAGGGCCCCAGAGGAGCAGATCCGAACAGGCTTCAGGGATGGAATCTCTGGCCCCCGGGAAGGTCCCTCCGCCCACAGATGCTACAGGTCAGTGAGAGAGACGTCTGGACTGGCCAAGAGGGGAGCGGGGTGTCTCCATGACTCGGGCCCCCTTGGGAGGCAGTGGCAGAGGCAGCAGCAGAGGCAGTGGCAGAGGCCCCCGGGACTCCCAGACCAGTAAGCAGAAGTTCAGGGCCATTACCGAAAGTCTCTGCATAAACTCCCTGAGGGAACTGAGCCTGGGAGGTGGCTCTGCCCCCACCTGAGCACCAGAACTTAAGCCCACATTGAATAGCAGCCGCGCCTGCCACAAAAAGCCCATTTGAATCTCAGATCCCAAGCACTAGCTGGGAGGATCTAGGCGGGGTGGACAGGAATCTCAGAAGTCAAGTAACTGGCTGGGAAAATGCCCAGAAAAAGGAAGCAAAATAAGACCATAGAGAGCTACTTTGACAGCGTACAGATGTTTCCACTTTCAATTCTGATGACAAAGAACTATTCTTACCATCATGGAAAGATGGGGAGGTCGGGGCCCCTCTATCCCGGACATCCGAGGTGGATGTCTGGTGGGTTCAGGCCATGGAAGAGCTCAAAAAGGATTTTGAAAATCAAGTTAGACAGGTGGAAGA
>JAJHZJ010000453.1:10010601-10092112 GCA_023548195.1 Bettongia penicillata ogilbyi
CAGAAAAAAAATGGCCTCATGATGAAGTATTTCATTTAAGCTGGATCTATAGATGCAAACATTTCCAAGTCGTGACTTTCAGTTAGCTAGTTTATGGTTAGCTGTATTAATAGAGTTTGATTAAGCACTTAAGGGGAAAGATCGATAGACCTCTGTCATATTTACACAATAAAAACCTGGCATGTACAGTAAGGGCAAAACAATATAAATCTGGGCTCTCTCTTATTCAGAAAGTTAATAGAGTAATATTTTCTCCAACTCCTTGGATCATTTACAAAATGTGTTCATTGCCTTTAACTTTTGGTATTCAATACGTTGCAAAGTAGCATAATGCCAGATAAATACTATAAACACTATAAACAAAATACAGTTCTGAATTCTGATTTTTTTCTTCTCCCAAAGACTTTTCACTGAGCAAAGAAGGTGCTAGTGGCAGTTAGGCTAAGACGAAAACTTCATTGGATCAGATTTGAAGTTCAAAGGGGCCTTTAAGGTCATCTAGCCCCACCCTCTATTTCACAGTGGAGGAGGCTGGGGATAAGAGATCCTCGTTCCATGATTAGTTCAAGGTTACACAGTTTGTTGAGTGACTGAGATGGGACTGAACAACAGTACTTTGACTACAAACCTCTGACTCTTCCCCTCACATCAATATTAATGATTTTTCCCCTTCCCTAGTGGGGTTCAAAGGAGTTTTAAATCCTGAATGAAATGTGACTTGGTCCTAAGGTATTCTGTGGGATAAATGGAACATTTGGGAGAGTTGGGTGAACTAGATCAGGTCAGTAGCATGAGAGTCCAACTGAAGTACCAAACAAAGGGCAGTGCTGGCAATTACCCAGGTTGTTTGCTTAGTGCAGACAGTCCAGTCCAAAGCAGAGTTTCTTGGAAGGCCATTGGAGTGGTTCATTATAGCACATCGTGAACAATTCCAAACTTGACATGGAAGAACAGCAGAAAGTTAGAGGCTGATGAGGATCCGAGTGGTTTTCATCCTCTGTCAGACTCATATTGGTGAAGTTCAAAAGGGGGATACCAACAAGCCAAGCAATTGCTTTGTTGCTTTGTTTAATTTAGTATTTGTGTGTTTGAATCAAACCATCCACAACCATTTATTGAGAACTATGCACCAGATATGGGCTGAATGCTAGGGATACAAAAATAAAAAATAATGACAGTAGTTCCTAACCTAAAGAAACATGTGTTAAGTACCATGTACATACATAGAAATATATGAAATGCAGAGAGAATAGATAGATACAAGACAGTCTTAGAAGATGTGGTGCTAGCACTTTGGAGTAACCAGAAAAACTCCTTGCCCAAGTCAGTGCTTGAGCTAAGTCTTGAAGAAAAGCAGGTTTGGGGTCTTAGAGGCAAGGGTAAGGTAGAAAAGCATTCAGATAGGAAGAGCAGCAGTTGCAAAAGTGCTGAGAAGGAGAAAAGAACATTATGATAGAGAAACTAACTATGGTTGGATTGTAGAGGAGGGGACAGGTTAAAGAAAAGAAAACAAATACATGCTTCAGTTTAATATTTCTTAGATAAACTTCTTTCTTGTTCTTTGTAAATTGAATTGTTTGTTGATGATTAAGTTCAAAATCAAGAGCAAAATTTAATTTAAAAAATCATACGAAAGAACTAGGGGAAGATAACTGAGCTTTTGTTCCTGGGTGCAACAAAAGCACTTGAACGTCTTCTACAGTCTTCAACATCATTGAGCTTACCATCTTGTTAGCAATACTGATTAGCTAAAACAGGAAGACTAGGATGCCATGATGTCTCTCAAGGCTGGCATAGCCCAAGTGAGCTTTTCCATGATCCCCTCTACTCCACCCTACTTCAACCCCAGCTATGACTGGATGTCTCCCAGGGAACTCTCCCTTGAAGGCCAATATATCCGGCTCCCTCTTTTTACTGCCATGTGAGATATGTACCAGGGTCTTCTTTCTTTCAGATTTGCTAGTTATAGGTTTGGATAAATGGATTGTTTTGCATTAGAATATGATAGAGGAAAAGAATTTGTCTTTGAGGTACAAAGTCCTAGACGCAACCGTGGTTCTAGGAAATGCCAATTACAGTATGAAAACACCTGTGTCAGCATCAGGTCTAGCCTTTAATATCACTTAGTGCTGGCTCAGCAGCTCCTAAGTCATTAGTTCAATCTGCAGCCAAAGAAAATACTTTTTATCATCACCTGCTATGAGCCCCTCAGTCACACATGGCTGGAAACAGGTCCCAAAAATTATATATGGTGGTCCAAACCCAAGGAGGCAATATCTATGAACATTGCAAGGACTGGACTCTATCACCCTCACACAGATAAAACACTTTGAAAATCATAAAGCCTTCAGGGTATAATTTATATCACATTGCTTACCTTCTCAAGGAGGGGAGAGGGAAAGGAAGGAGGGAGAGACTTTGGAAGTCAAACAATTTTTTTAAATGAAAGTCAAAATTTTTTGTTAACATGTAATTGAGGAAAAATAAAAATTAAAAATAAAAAAAAAGCATTGCAGGGGTGCCAGCTATTATTACACAGATAACAAGGCCAGGACCTTCAGCACTTTCCATTTGTCCTTTCCTGGTGCCTAGAGACATGGAGAGTTCTGGAAGGCCAATATTTGTGTGTAAAACGATGACGGATGTAAGCAAACAGGCATTCCAAAGAAAGAACTCTTATAATCACAGAGAATATAGTTCCAATCTACTCATTGATTCTCTGGTGGAAGTTTTAACTAAAAAAGAAATTCCCACTAATGTCAGCACCTTCCTAGGTACAGAGGTGTAACAGTCTTTTTTTAGAAATATGAGCACTCGTATAAAGAAAATGTCCTGTCTAGAACAATGTGGGGAAGGGGAGTAATTCTTACGCTTGTCGGACTATTCTATGGTGTTTCATGCAACCCTTTGGATACTTGTTTATCAATAATGAAATTTGATGGCTAAGTTCAAGAGAGACCTTTATTTAAATCCTGCCTTAGCCTCTTACTAGATATGGAAACACCAACAATGCATTTAATAAGACAATGTGTCGTAGTAGATACATTAAAAAGTCCTGGGTTTGGGTTTTACCTCTGACACATAATACCAGTAGCTAACATTAACGTACTGCTCTCTCTGTGCCAGAAATTGCACTAATTGCTTTATAATTATTAGCACATTTGACTCGCATAACAACCCTGGGAGGGAGGTGCTATTTTTATCCCCATTTTACAAATGAGCAAACCGAGGTCACATATGCTAGTTGTGTGATCCTGAGCAAGTCACTTAACTTATCAACACCCAGAGAACCCTTTAAGACTTGAGATTGCAAAGCAAGTAGGCTCTAGTTTGGAAGCCTCTTCACCTGGGAATGATCCCCACTGATTACTCACAGATTGAATCAAAGAGAACCAAATGAACCTTGACTTAACCACCCTAGCTCCATTTTCTCCTCTGTAAAGTGAGTCTAACAGCACCCAGCAATGCACAGGGTTGTCATGAGCATCAGATGAGATGGTATAAAAGGGACTTTGTCAATTTTAGAATGCTGAATGAACAACGAACAAATAAGTAAAACTGAGTCTCCACACAACCAATCTCACTCCTGACATTCACAAGCTGTGTAACCCTAGGTAACTCACTTAACTGCTCTGGACTTCAGTAAATTTTCTAGGACTTACCAGTTGATTCGTGGGTTCAATCTGGGATCAGGGAGAGAGCATTCTCACCCCAGAACTCCTCAGGATTAGGAAATCCTGGATCCTCCATATATATATATACTCATTGCCACAATGGTGATGTTATTTTGTTCCTCTTCGAAGACCAAGGACAACAACCACTCATTGCTACTATGTTCATCATCCTGGGGAGGCAGTAAAAGGTCCGAGAAAAGACTCAGGCGCAAGCAGAGGAGTGGGGGCAAGTTCATTTATTATTAAATACCAGATGAGTGTTTTTCTCACTATATTTTCTCATATGAAGAGGGTACAATGAGTGAGGATTCAAGATTGAGAAGGGATCTTAGAAGATACCTCATCTTCCAAGCAAAGAAACCAGGCCAGAAAAGTGAAGTCATTTGCCTAATGGCACAGAGATATTAAATAACAGAGCTGAATTTGAACTCAAGTCCTCTGACTTCCAGTCCAGCTCTCTTTCCACTGCACTAAACTGCCTCTTCTAACCACAGTCTCTCACCCCACCCCACTTTCTGAACGAGGATGCTAAAGTCTAGAACAGTTACTTACTTGCTCAAGGCAGCACAGATAAGGTAGCGACCAAGGAAAGATCTGAACCCATTTGACTCCAAATCCAGCAATTCTCTCCACTTCATTCCTCTTTGTAGGAGATGTGGCTATTCCAAAATTCACACTGCTCTACTTCTGTATTCTCAAGTCACCACTCAGAGCAACAAATCTTTCTGTCTTCAATTTTTATATTTTCCACAAGGATACGGCTGCCTTGTGTTGGAAAAAAAAAATCTAATTTACTCTCAAGAATACACATTTTACTAGTTTAATTGGAGAGTTTAGTTACAGTTTCGTTCCTGCTCATGATAAATCAGACTGACAAATTCTCACTGATGAATAATCATAGAAAGATGGAGGTTGTTTAGTGAAGCACAGAATGGCTGGAGTGTGGAGAATGACTTGAGGCCCTTTATGTGCTCAAGAACACTTTCTATGCATCAGTCCTTGGGTCCTAATGGAAATCTGAGACACTAGGCTTCATAGGTAACATTGGCATCACTTTACAAACGAGGAAACTAAGGATCAGAACTGACTTGAACATGGTCATGGGGGTGATAGTTGTGGCAGAAAAAATAGACAAACTAGAGGAAGGGGCAGTCAAGGAGAAAGCTTGCACTGGCTTTATAGTTCAAAATGGGCTTTTCCCTATCCAACCACTGAAAATGAGACTTTGATCTGTATGAACCAGCACTTAATGTAATCATGGACTTTGGCAATCCATACCCCCTGCCCTCCAACCATGCTTCTCTCCCTCTTTATCCTCCTCTCATCAGATCCTTCATTCCTCCCACCCCACCTCCCAGGACTCTAGGGCTTTCATATATGAACTTTCCCTTGCCTGGAACCAGGCTTCCACATCATCTCTGAGCAATTTCTGAACTGTGCTACCACGAAAAAGCAACCCTTCTTTCTGGCTCCTCTTTCTGTGTTTCCTTTGTTAGTTGTAAGCTTCTTAAAGGCAGCCACTACCTTCCCTGTACCTAGTGCTTTGCACAATATCTGGAACATAGTAAGTTCTTAAAAAGTCACTTGATTGCACATTCCTTTGACCCTACAATACTATTACTAGATACAGACTTCCCAAAGAAGTAAGGGAAAGAATTCATAGGTACAAAACTTCTAAGTGCACTTATTGTTATATTAAGGAATTGTAGACTTCCCTTCAATGGAAAGTTCATAAACTAATTATGAAATAAGAATGTAATATTACTATAGCATAAGAAAGGGCAGAAGGGATGGAACGCTGGTGAAATTTTAGAGGTGGGTGTCAGCCCAGAGCACCCCCACAACCCCAGCCTGGACTGTTGTGAACAAAGGAGGTCTGGTGCAGACCTAGGGCAGTTTGAGTTAACTTTTTTCCCTGACGGATTGATCTGGGGCCAACTGAGCCCTTTGAGCAGGATAAAAGGGATTTTTAGGACTTCAGTCCTCAGACCGCAGGGAGCCTCCTTGAACACTGCTTTCAATTTCCTTACCAAGGGCTTTTACTAGCTTTTACTTTCCTGGACTGCTTTTAACATCCTTGGGAACAGCTTTTACCTGAGATTATATTAAGGTGCTGAGTTGTTTTTTTTTTTAATTTTTTTTATTTTTTATGAAATGTATTGTTTATCTGAACCCTCAGGCTTGGAGTGATACATTATAACAACTATGGGAGTGCTATCAAAATACCTGGGCAGGCTTCTGTGAACTGGAGTGGAGAGATCAGAATACGCAGAGCAATGCAGAGGAGGGCTACAGTCACATAAAGGAAACAACTTGGAATGACGTATGCACCAGGAGCTGCTGGGTGGCCACTCAGAGCCTCAGAAGGCTGAGGAAGTGCAGCTTCCCACGTCGTGACAAAGAGGCGATGGACAGACTCAGGATGCAGGAGACCTGAGTTACCAGACAGGGCCAATATGTGAATGGATTTTATTTGACTCTCTTTTTAAAGTGAAGCTTTTGGTAGACTTAGCCCTTGACAGCAATGCAAGGACCTAAAAAATTCCCAATGGACTCGAGGCAAAATGCCTTCCACATTCAGGGAAAGAACTATGGAACTGGATCACAGAATGAAGTAGACCATTTTCTCTTGTGCTATGTTTTGTTTTATGGTTTCTCCCATTCATTTTAATTCTTCTATTCAACATATATTTAATAGGAATGTATGAGTAGAACCTATATAAGATTGCATGCTGTCTTGGGGAGGGACTAGGGAGGAAGAGGTGAAGAAGGGGGTGGGAAATGAAAAAAATCTAAGACATATGGAAGTGATTATAAAAAATTGAAAAACAAATAAAATAAATAATTTTAAAAAAATAAAGTGAAGCTTTTATTTGGGTAGGGGTGTATGGGTGGCCTGTGATCATGGTGTTAAAAAAAAGGATGAAATTAAGAACATTAACAACAGGACTTGGAGGTTTGTAAACTTCTTAACATATCTGTCTCATTGGATTCTCCTAATACATAATGAGGAAAAGTGAAACTGAGACATTAAGTGATGTACCCAGGTAGATGCCTCAGGAGGGATTCGAACTCAGGCTTTCCAAGGCCAAGTCTAGCACTGGTGTGCCATGAAATCTTTCTAAAAACCCAGAAGAGTTCAGAAGAAAATTCTGAAGTTAATACAAGCAAATGTTGTTACCATTTTGTTAAATATAACACACATTTTAAAAACCTGTGTATATGACAAAAGTTTAATTACATATCTTACTGGTTTTCTATTCTTTGCGGAGAAGGTTTAAGAAGGATCTTTGCAGGCACCAGAAAGGATTGGCAGCCTGGTTCCGTGGTTTCTGACACATGCAGTTTCAAGGAGATAACGCTGTGTGGTTGGTGCCCTGGAGAAGACATAGGCCTTTTGAAGGAATAATGCTTAGAGAAAGTTGTGGGGATTTGGGGGTGAAGAAATGTAGTTGTGTGAGTGCTAAGAGCTTTCAATGTACACATTTTCTCCCAATAGAATGAAGGTGTTGTAGTACAAGGTTGCTTTCCTTTGTTGTTTCATTCCCAGCATTGTGCATAATCCCTGGCACTCCAGAAATGCTTATTGAATTAATTGATGAACTAAGGTAAATTCATTCTTCCCCCATTGGAAATAAATCCTAGTCTCTTCACACCCAACTATAAAATGAATGTTATCTATCCTCAGTATAATGACACCTTTCAGTCCAAGAATGTGGAATTTTAGCATTTGAAGCAATATAGTGTCACCAGAATATTGATGTTCAAAGGTGGGTCTCTGTTTCAGGGAAAAGATCCATGGTATTACAAGTATTGCCCAATTTCCCAAGGGGCAAAGCAGCCCAGTCTGATCTCTTCCTTTTGTTTCATTCCCTCAGAATTGGAGGGATCTGAACCCAGGTCTTCCTAATTATAACAACACTATCCCCACCAAGACCCTCTGTCTTGTGGCTGTCACCTTTCATTAGCATATGGAGACCCATCCTGGTTATGTCTCTGTCCACCTGTACCACCAGACAGTGGACATCCTTTTTTGTCCCCAGTTACACTGCAGCCTATACTTTAGCTCATGCAGCAAAAATAGAGTGACAGCCATGAGTCCAATGCAAAATATCTTTTCTTTCCCCTGAAACTGAAATGAAACTGAGTGAAAAATATAACTACTTAACGATTGAAAACAAATAAGGTGCCCTGCAGGGCCACAGTTGAAGAGATGCTGGAGTTTTCCAGGAGAATCCAACCCAAGGATAACAACTCAGTATAATTCATCTGCTATTTACATATATTTTTCATATTGACTTTCAAATGCCTTTTACCTTTGATCATCTGTTCATTTTCCCCAGAGCTTGTTTACATAACATACCAAGGCCAATTAGGAAATGATAGAAGGTGACTTTTAAGGAGCCCAGCCTCTTACAGTGCAAGAAGTGACAGCGGTTCCCACAGAGAATCATATACTCCACCAGATCTGTCATCTCCCCCTGTGCTACTCCCAGCCAAACTCAAGACTGTGTACCTTGGTGTTTGCTGATCCATTCCATGGGCTTTCTTCATGTGGCCTCACACATTGGCTGCTGGGAGTCAGTTTTACTTGCAGGTAGCTTCTATGCATTCTCTTGTCATGTAACAAATGGATCCTGTTTATTAGTTATCTCTTGTTCCACTGTGGATTCAATCAGTCTTTCAAGATCTTCGAGCTCTTTGGCAACATTATTTCTGGCATCATCTCCTGTGCCATTCCTCTGATGAGATGAGTTGTAGCCTGCTCTTACCCATCATGCCCCTCTTCGTCGCCCATCTAGCAAGCCTGAATTTCGACTGTGCAGAAACAATGGTGTTTCATGACCGTCAGAAGAGAAATTTATGTCCTAACAACTTTTCCTACTTTTAAGTTAAGCATTCCCTCCACTCTCAAGGTGCCACCTTCCTGAAAATCCTGATGAAATCTATCCAGAACTAGGAGAGTGCTAGTCCCTTCAACCCTCTCTGGTTGGTTGGTGGCAGTCATTGAAATCTATAGAAGAGCTAAGGAAGAAGGAAATCAGATTAAACAATTAATGTCAATTAGCCCCAGCAAAACCATTCCATAACCAATTGGTCTCCAGTGCCTTGCTTAATTATGGGAGACTTTCATGCTCCTTATCAAGCTAGTTTTGATTCATGGTTGACTCTTGGGGCTTCCCAGAGGTATAATTAATAATTGCCTTGTAAATAAACACTTGGTAATTAAGGGCAGTAGGAAACAATGCTGTGAGTTTGTGTGTGTGTGTGTGTGTGTGTGTGTGTGTGTGGGCGCGCACGTTTAAAGCTTTTAAGACCTGGCCTGGGAATCTAAGGATGACCTTGGCATTGGCCATCAGAAGGAAGCCATCACCTATTTCAAATGGAGGATGCTGGTGGGAGTTAAGCTTTCATTCCCCCTTCTCATCACCCCTCTCTCTGTCAGTCCCCACCAGCAAAGGAAACAACTCACTTTTATGACTTGTGACAATGTTTGCTTCTACTGGATACCATTCTCAGTTGGTCCTACACCTAGTTAAAATGTATTTTCAAACCCCAAATTAAAATAATCAAGCAATTTACTTCAAGAGTATATATAGTGAATCCCCAAGTCACAAATCACTTGATTGAAATTAATATAGCACTTCCATTATATGTGTGCTTTGAAAATCCTGGCACATTCCAGTACCTCCACTTGCAGAGCCCTCTAATACCAGAAACAACAAAGGTGAAAAGTCGTAATCGCCCCCAAAAGAAACCCAGCTTTTCGCAGGAGAGTTGGTTGTGCCACTTCTTTTGTCCCTCCTTTTTCCTCTGCCAGGGTTTGCTTGGTGCCATGCTTCTATCCGCTCAGAAATCAGGACAGTGTTTCTGAGTGACCCTTTTTAAACAAGCAGGCTAAATCCCCCCAAGAGAAGTGAGTCATGCAGTAAGGCATTCATCACTGATCTCTCAACGTCTCAACACTTTCTCAGTCTTAGGTATTATAATGGGAAGACCACTCCACAAACGTCAAGAAATGGTCAAATGATGTCTATTCACCTAGACCCTTATAAGACGCTTCAGGAAGGAGAACAGTGAACTTCTTGACTCCATAACATGACCAATTTCCATACTAATGGGGCATTAAATTCATCTATATTTCTCTGTATATGTATCTCCTGTATGTCTCCCCCTCTGACTTTATGACTAAGAGCTTGGCCTCTAGTTTATTACAAAGCATAAATCTTTGGTTGCTGGAATATCCTAATTTTAAGTGAAAGTGATAAACATGATTATAATGAATTCCCCAGGTTAAATAAAGAGATGAAATATGTAGTGGCATCTTCCTAGAACCCTAGAGATCCTACACTGTCTTGGATGATAATTTCTTAACATAAGGACTTGTGAGGATTTTTTTCAGTCTGCAAAATAGTAACAAAGTTAATTTTACACGCTGAGAAGAGTTTCAATGAATGAATGAATGATGAAATAAAATGAGTGTCAATGAATAAATGAATAGGGGAGGGAGTGAGAAAAGTATTAGGCATATAGTATGTACGTGCTAATCACTGGGAATGAAAATGAAGATACGGACCCCTCTAGGAACTTACCTTCTAATAGGGAGAGATGAGATATATAAAGACGTGGTGGAGAAACGTGTGTATTTTGACTTGGAAAGTGACAAGCGTAGCGCCCCCTCAGGGCTTAATCTCACAACCCCAATGTGTACGAGCCTAATGGGTTTCCAGAGGGTTGGGGGTTTTAATTGTTATTGCTCATGATCTTCCCCATTCAGTGTGTTCCCTTCAATGTTAATCAACCAGTTGGCATACACTAGCTTTTATGAGAGGATATTTATGGAGATGCTGGAGCAGTAGTTCCAAAGCAGTCCCCCAGATCATGAATTTCCCTCTCCACTCTGTTCATGTATGGTTTCTGGGTCCAAATGGGAACTAGCAAAGCACAAAAGGAGCAAGGTACATGTGTACAGAATACATAAGGCTACAGGGAGGTCTTTTCTCTCTTTGAGAAGTCCACATCGGGACCAAATTCTCCCATTCTCAGCTGGGCTGGTTCCTTCCAGGATGTGCTGGGTTGGTTGATGGATTAATCTCCTTCTGTGCTGATTTGAGCAGAACATTCAGCAGCTCTATGGACTGCACAGGATTTGGCTACTCCCAGGTCAATTTTGTATTCGTGATACTCTTCAAGATTAGCAAAGAATAAACACAAAAGAAACAGAGACACTTCCTGTTCCTGGACACTTGTCTGATGAGTGGGGAGATAAAGCAGCTGCTGGTTGTTCCCCCAACTGGAGGCTCACAGCAGTCCTCTTCACTTGAAGATCATCCAGAGAAGAAGAGTGAGAGATGCCATCTGAATATGCAATTTGGTCCCAGCTCATGCTCTGCTGAGTCATCCATCAGTCCTGGTTCCTTCACCAAAAAGGAGACTTTTCATGGTCACATGATTGTAACCCTGAATTCTCATCATGATGGAAACTGGTCCAAAATTTTTCAAATATTGGAATGACAGCAGACAGGGAATATTGTGAATGCCCTGTGTGACTCTCCCCACCTCCCCAGGAAAGTAAATCTGAATATTCTCAAGGACTGTGTACTCATTGATCGGCCTTTACTTAACACAGGGAAGGTAGCTGGAGCCATAGCAGGGATAAACTGGCCCACCCTTCCAGTAGCAATGAGACTATTGACGTAATTATGGTTCCAAAACTGGAAGGGATGGGGGAGAGGGTGACTGGCAAGAGAATGGTAAGGGAATACAGTGAAACATGGCGAGAGTTGGCTTAGATGTAGTGGGCAACATCCAAGGATTGATTACACTGATTGTACTTTCTCTTAGAAGGAAACCAGCATAAAGAAGCTGTTACTCAGCAAAACCATGAAGTATGGTGTCTCATTCTAGTGTTTGTCTGATGAAACTCAATCCCAGTCTACATCCAAATATGACAATGAATACCAAAGAGATATTTTCAGCCTATCTTCCAGGTCTACTTCTCAAACTCTTACTCTGACTGGGTGCCTGGAAGACAATGAGTACTCTACCCATTCAAGGTTCTCAGGATAAAGTTGTAGCACTAGAATTTCTAATATTATCATTCTTGGGTCCCCATCTTGTATGTTCACCATTATTAATTAACCCCTAAAACTCTATTAGCATTTTTAAAAGGATTTACTAAAGAAGGTATAATAAGAACTAGAGTTAGAAAAAAACACACCACCCCCCCACACACATACACACATTGCAATCTATTTCTACACATGCAAGACCCATGGGAAAACAGGACTTAGACTTAAATTATGATGTTAGTGAGGGACCTTTGTAGAAAATAGTTGGGGTCCAGTGGTACCTTGTGATTCCTGGCCCAGGAAGTAATTTTCTCTTTTCAGGGAGTTCCCTTTCTTATGAGGTTCCCCTTAGGTCTAGCTCTCCACTGGTCTCTGAGGATCTTTGCTTTCCTACAGACATCAGCTAGACTTTCCCTCTGTTACAAGGTGTCAGGCTCCCAGAAACTTACCAACCTTAGGGTCTGTCCATCTCTGTCTTCAAGAAATTCCTTCCATATCAGACACTCCTACTTTCACAGTCTTGGCTATTGATAAGGTTTTGGGGGTTATCTGTAATTAGGGTTATAATGAACCCTAATTCTAATGGCTCTGATGGTTTTCTCATTCACCTGGGTATTCCCCTCCCCCCAAAACGAAAGCATTTTCCTGAGATCAGGACAGCATAGAAATAAAAGAAACAATGGCAAAATGTGTTACAGACACATGGCGACATGGTGGGAGACCAAGCTGATGGCTTGACCTTTCTTCCCACCCAGTAGGTCACAGTGGTTCTGCCTCACTTGAAGCCAGGAAGGAAAAAAAAAAAAGAAAAAAAAAGTAGCCAGAGTGTATGCCCATACAATATATCATCTCCATAACTCATGAGCCATTGCTCCTCAGCCAGGCAAAAGACTGTGTCACCACATAGTTCAGGCCTTCAGTCATTCATGGCCAGAAGTACACACACCAAGCCTCCACATTTTGGATTGGAACCAAGCAAAGAATATCTGTATATGCTTAGCATAAGCCACTATTAAAGACAAATATAAGCATGCTTGTAGGGACTGTGCTCTCATTGAACAGTAACCCACATTGTATATAGACAGAAATGGGTACTCAAACCAAAATTACCTCTCTCTCATTATTTGTCTCTACCTTCCTAGTGCCAGGTACAAGATCCTGCACACTCAAAGATTGCAGTGTTTCAATTAATCTTTGATTTGACCATTTTAGGAATTGCCTATCAGTCTGTCAGTTGTCCATCACTACAGAAACACAGACAATTCATCTTCTGATTTTTTTTTGATGGTGATATTCTCTACAACATCTTTTCTTTGTAATTCTGTGTTTGCTGTGTGTAGTTGCCTGTTCACATCCACTTTGCCTCAGTCACAGTATCCTGCATCCCCCCATATTCCACTCTAGTGGATTTGAGATCTCATTGCTCTGGGAGCTCTCTCCAGTGAAGTAGACTGGAACTCACCAATCCCTGCCCATTCTGTGAGATTCTCATATATCCCAAGGAATCCACCCAGTATAATAAGGGTCTTACATTCTGGGACATCATGTTCCCAGTGGAGTATGCTGTCTGTCCTCAGCCTATTAATTCCTCTCACTATGGGAACATCCCATCTTGGTTTTCTTTAATGATACATTTATTTGATGACATCCTTTACTCTGCACCTCCATGTCCACTGTGTATTTTCTCATCACCTTTTGTGTGATCTTCTAGCCCTTTTCCAAACAATGCTACCTGTCCTCTTGACACCATCCTAAATGTTTAACAACTGGATCTCCAAAAACACAAAATACATTTAAGTCTAATTTAGATCAGTAACATTTTCTTCATCACTTTCTTAAGTCTTAATAATTAACATAACAATAAGTCAAGCCTTGATTTGCATCATCGTATGTCAATTTCTGAGGTGCAAATCCTCACACTGAATATTCAATAACTGGCCCCCTCCAGTGGAAAGAAGGTCATTGAACCTGAGGCTGTTCTTGACTCTTGGAAGTAAGATTCCTTTCTCTTCTTTTGTCCATAGCCATGCCTCCACATTACTTCTTGCTCATTTCTAAGTTATTCTGCTACACATGAAACCATATTATATATTATTTTTCCCCTTTAGTATGTAAACTTCTTGAGGACTGGGACTGTCTCACTTATTGTCTTTGTATCTTCAGTGATTAGCAAAAAGCTAAGCAATCAAAATCATTTAATAAATTCTTTTTTCCTACATTCATTCATTCTTCAACTTACTGTCTTAAGAAACCAGTATTCTATGATTCACAACCATACAATATTGCAAAATGAATATTAATATTGAAAATATGGTCTTTGTTTCATGGGAAAGCCTAGAGTCTTTAAAAAACCCTTTTCAATGTCCCAAAGGCAATGCAGTCAGTTTCAGCCCAGCTCATGACAGTGGTCATTAAGGCCACTCTTTAGAAGTCATTCCCAAACTTCGAGCTGATGTTTGCCTCAGTAAGATCAACTCGAAAATTAATGCTGCAGAAATAAGAGAGAAGGGGGGAGAGAGACCTTCTCTGCACACACTCCTGGTGTAGAAGTCACATCCAATCCACTTCACATAAATTAATGGGTGGATAGGACAACCACCAAGTAATAGAATAACATAAGTAAAAAATGTGTCATGGATTGGGTTAACTTCAACTCCAATGAAGTCCTTACCATACCCTGCCATGTTTTAAAAATAGTGTTTATTTCTATAAAGCAAAGAAATCTCAGAAGGAGGATTGTTTCCTAATCTCTTTGCTCCTATAGGTTCTATAGGGAATAACCTACAGAAACCACTTCAGACAGAGTTTCTCAAAATCCAGATTCATGATATGGCTGATTTTATGTTGTCCAACGATGGACCTGAAAAATGAGCAAATGTAGAAATTAGAATAAATATATGCCAACTCAAGTAAGATAAACTCTCTGGTGTCGAACTTCTCATCCCGCAGAGCTGATACAAGTTTGACACTGGGCGCTGTGTGCAGAGTTCAGGCCGACAGCAGGCCCGCCAACTTGTGAAATCACCCACATGATGTATAGCTTAATGAACCCCCTTGTGTTGATCACTCTTGGCATTAATCAAAAGCCATGAACAGATTCCCTTATTTTCTCAATGCTGGTCTGATAAACTGCAATTTCATTTAACCTTGGACAGGAACAGTAATAGCGGAGCGGCACTCGGGACAACTGTCAATACCTGCCCTGCATCCCAGTGATTAAACTGCAGCCAGGAAGCAGGCCATGAATTTTCTTCATTTGAAATTAGAATTTTTATTCTTAAACACTATTTGCATAAAATATGCTGGAAACACTGAGCTAGGTAAAGATTTGCATTGACCGGGGTAGAAATTCGCCCAGCCACATTATAGAATATTAACGATGAATCAGTGAACTTGTTCACTGGTGTGGGTTTCTTGTTTCTTTGTTTGCTGGTTTTTAAAAAGCCCTTGGTGGTGGTAGAAACCAGAATGAGGAAGAAGTGAAGGGAAAATTGATTCTGAAACAAATGCTTTAACAATTCTTCTCCCATCAGTCCTAACCATGGGCACCAAGTAAATTTAAGTGGGCACTTCACCGATTTAAAAGGGGAAGATGGAGGGCAGTCATGTCCAGCTGCTGTCCAAGCCAATCTATCAATCTGACAAGCATTTATTAAGCACTTGCGTGGCGCCAGCCACTGTGCTAATCTCTGGGAAAACAAAGAAAGGCAAAAGTAGTTCCTGTTCTCAAGGAGTTTACAGTTTAATTGGAGGGAGGGGAGGGGAGACACAATACATACATAAATAGATACAAAGTGTTAAACACAGACCAATACTGCTCCCCATTACCCCATTAGAGTCTTAAACATGCATCTAACCATGTTCTTCGTCGATTCAGAAATCTTCAGTGACTCACAATCATTTCTAGGTTAAATACTAATTCCTCAGTCTAACACTTAAAGTGTTATGTGATCTAGCTCCTATCTACCTTCCCATGTATATTCCATATATCATGTTGCTCTCCATAATATGCACTGTGTTTCAGGAAAATGGACATGCTAGCTGTTTTCTAGTAGCATCCCAGCCTTCCATTTCCCACCTCCTATTCTGCTCAGACTGTTCCCCATGCCTGGAATGTACTACTTCCTTGAGTATTAAGCTTTATAGAATTTTCCTGTTGTCCTGAAAACTTGTCTCCAATGCCATTTTCTACATGATATATTTCCTAATCTCCCCAGTCAATGCTTTCTATCTCTTAAAATTCCTTTGTACCAATTTGTGTATCTGTGTATTTACTTCATCTGTATATTTGTTGTAACTGTGTATTTACTTCATATGTATACATGTTGTAATGTCCTAGTAAGACACAAACTTCTTAAGAACAAGGATTGTTTTCTATTTTTTTTCTATCCCTAAAACCAAGCACAGTGAACTATATGGAGAAGGTGCTTAATTAACATTTGTTGATTTCATTTTATATACACAGGAAGTAGAGAGAAAAACAAAGACATGTGGCCCTAGGGAAGACTGCACTTCTTGAAGACAGACAGGAAACTCTGTGGCTAGACATTGAGTCATAAGGGATTCATGAAGACACTGGCATTTCTGAATCAAGGGATCATTCCTTCCTGAAGGTTGGAACCAAATGATGAAGTCTTGAATACCAGAAACTGGGGAGCCATTGATGATATTTGAGCAGATGAATGTTATGACTGAATGTATGCATTGTGAGGATTATTGTCATTTGGGTGCAAAATGAATTTGGGAAGAGGGCTGAAGATTTGAGTTTGAAAGATGGCATGTGATAGTCCAGATAACAGGTCCTCCTCAATCCCTTTTGTTTATTCTGTGTGACTGGGTAGGCTAAGCTCTTTAGCGCCATCATTGGTTTCAGTTAGAAGGCTTTGCAATATTCCAGTGCTGAATGCCATCAGCATACTGTTATTGACACACTAGAGCACCTATAGGACCTGACTAGGATCAGACGCCCTGCAAGTACATATTCTCCTATTTTGGGCTTTACTTGATATTCATAACCAATGGATCATCAAACAAAATTTTCCCCATCAGATTCTTCAAGAAATATTGAAAAATTTTGATATCTGTATGGGAGATAGCTTGTGGGAGGAGTAATCTTAGTTAAGTGATATTTTGCCCTACCAAATCTAACACTTTATATGGCTAAAAAAAAAAAAGGAGTGCAATGAGAACTTAAATCCACTGTTACTTTCAGTCATTTGTGTGACCATAAAACTGTGATCTACTATAGAATGTAGTTTGAAAAATACCTCCTGTTCCCTTCTCATACAAAGAATTGTCAATGTATATGGAATATGAGTCTCATAAAAATTTTCTAGAATTGAGAAGGTAGACAAAAGTGTCAGGGGTGATTGATATGCTCCGATATCACTCTTTTTGATACCAAGGTCCATATTTTTTCCTCAAGTTCTTAGCATCCTTTCTTCTTGCAGACCTATTGACTTTGAGAGTCAATGCCTCAAAGCCTTCAAAGCTGTTTATCATCCAGCACTGATTTTTTCCATGCATTCTTGGTCAAGTGACTACTGTTTGAAACTTTCTCCCTTTAATATCATTTCAACTTCCTCATGTAACAAATGAGGGACTGTGATGTTGAATCCAAATATGGTTTCTCTTGCAATTGATGATGAAAAGTTGTTTTATTCATCTTTTCCATTTTCCATTTCCTTTTCCTTCAAACTTTATCTTTAAATATTCCCAGGATGATTTTCCTTAGAAGATTCTTTTGCCAAGTTTTTCTTAAAAAAAAAATTTCCACCCCACTGCTTCTCACTGTTTCCTAAGGCAATGCTAATCATAATTCCACTCCATCTTCCTCAACACAATCTTACAAATTAGTTTGTACTCCAAATCTGTGTTATCTGTGACTGCTATACATATCTTAACATATCTTTCTGCTTTGCAAGATTAAATATTTTCTGACTGAGGTGGTTTCTAGGTTCTGTGGGTCTCTTTGTCATGGTGATTAATGTTAAATTTCCTTAGGAAATGGTAATAGTTTGGGTTAATGTCTGTCCTTTTATGCATTTCCCACTTTTGTGTATTTAAAGAAGTTCCCTCAAATGCACACCATATCTTTATCTCTCTTTTATTCTAGCTTGATGTTTATTTTGATCTCTGCTCCCCCAGTTCAGTGGTCTGTCTATACACAGACAACTGATTTAGAAATGATTTTCACACAGGTATCCAGTGATTTTATCTCTTTTAAAGTGAATTGTCATCATTTCTCTAATGTCACTTGTTCCTCCCTTGGTTAGTTCCCTTTTATCTTCAGAACTACCCTAGGATCTCATTGTTCCCTTTAGTAACTCTCCAGACATGCTTAACTTTGCTTCACCCTCTCTAGTCATCTCTTCTGACTTGCAACACACCATACACGTTCTAGATCCATGATCAAATCAACTCTGCTCTTATTCTGAGTTGAGATGTTTTATTCTACTCTACTAAAGCCCTGCTCACCCATTTCTGTAATGTTCAGAACTCAAAGTGATCTTCATTGGCCAGATTTCTTTATGTCTATAATTTTCCCTTATTAGAATCTAAGTTTTTTGAAGACAGGGATGGCATTTGCTTTAGTATTTGCACAAAGTACTCAGCACAGTGCTGTCATGCAATAAGTTCTTAAAAATTATATTTTATTTCATTCATTCAAATAGCTCTTAACTTTATTCTCAAAGAAAAGAGCTGCTTTATGGAGAAAATGAAGGCCTTTTGGTGAGAGGTCTCTCAATTCCCTTCCTCTAGGATCGCCAGTTTGCCATTCTGCTAAGCCCCACAGAAAGAGGTGGCCATCATTCTTGCCGAAACTGCTTCCTCTCCCTGCACCAACCTAGGAGACATGTTTAGTGTTCTCCACTAAACTTAGTCCCTCTGCATTCATTCTCAGTTCTGATACTTGGTTGTGTGATCTCAGGCAAGCCATTTAACAGCTCTGCACCTCAGTTTCATCACCTATAAAATGGGTGTAGTAATATTTCACTATCTACCTGACAAGGTTATTATGTGTGAAATACTTTGTAAATCTTACAATAAAATAAAACTCTTGATTTCATCCTCTCGTTTCTGACCTAACTTCATCAGTCATCTCGTCTCAGGCCTTTTTAAGTGTTCCTTCTCTACTGGTTTTCTATTCTAGGTGTACAAATGCACTCAAACTTCTCCGTGTCTCTCTCTGTCTTTCTCTCACTCTGTTTCTCTATCTTTCTCTGTCTCTGTTTCTCTTTCTCTGTGTGTCTCTGTCTCTCTGTCTCTGTCTCTCTCTGCCTCTCTCTCTCTCTGTCTCTCTGTCTCTCTCTCTCTCTCTCTTACACACACACACACACACACACACACACAAATACACAATCTAATAAGCAAAACTCTTTCTTATCTGTTTCAGCCTCTCAAACTATTGTCCTATCTACTCATCCCCTTCAATGTTAATCTGCTTCCATTTCCCCTCCACTCATTTATTATTCACTGTCTTGCAATCTGGTTTATATCACAATATCTTTATTGGAACAATTGCTAAATCCACTGGCCTTTTATTCCCTTGTCATCTTTGACTTGATGTCATTTTTGACACTATGGACAATCTCCTCCTGCTTGACAGTATCTCCTATTTGACTTTGGTCGCACTACATGTTTGGTTCTCCATAACATTTTTGGACTATTTCCTGGTTCATCATTCTCTTAAATGTGCATCTTGTAAAGTCTGGTCTTGACCTGCTTATTGTCTTCTTTGTACCAGTGGTTTACCCAAGTTCTGTAAACTTTTTTTTAATAAATATTTTAATAAGCGTATTTGAATATACTTGGTTTCCTTTGTAATCCTAAGTAATGAATAAAAACAAAACAAAACATTGTGTTCTATAACACAGAAAAGGCAAAGAACTCTTGCTTTAAACTCTCTCCTTTGGTGGTCTCATCTGCTTCCTTGCTCATTCCATGGAGATGATTCCCAATATGTATTTCTACTTTCTACCTCTTTCCTGATCTGAAATGCCTGACGGATCTGTAAGCAACATGGGAGCAGATGGGGCTTTGTCCCAAGATGGAAAATTTAAAGGATACTAAAGCACCTAGAGGTGCTTCCTCCTTTCCTTCCCGACTTCTTCCCTTGATAACCCTAATCCTTGATACCAGTTTTGTCTACTACTACTACTGTCCTCCTCTGCCTAGCTCTGCCTAGCTTCCATGGCATGCTTCCTTCTCTCAGAAGCCACAATTTCAGTAATGTAAACATCCTGGAATCTCAGCACAAGCTTCCTCTTCTGCGATCCACATCTTTAATCCCTGCTTAGGTTTCGTTTCCTCTCCCTACTGGCCGCATCCACGGCAAGTCTTCCTTACTGCTCTGTGTAGATGAGAATATTGTTATGTAAAGTTCTGCCTGCTGGACAGCTCCACCTTATTTTGCCCCTGACACCTTGAACTCCGCATATAACAAAGTGAACTCATTATCTTCCTGAAAAAGCAAAACAAAATAACAACAAAAACCCTGCATGTCCTCCTAAAGTACCTCTGTCTATTTATACTTCCTGTTTAGACTACGCTCTGAGACAACCAGGTCTTACAGGCATCTCTCACTCTTCCTTCTTTACCCCACCCAACCAGTCAGTGGCTGAGTCCTTTCAATTTTAGAAGTCAGAACTCCAGGAGGAAGAATGTATGATAGGTCATCTAGAGTTGAGAACTGGCAGTGTTGAAAATCACATCATCTGGAAGTGAGGTCTTCTGGGTCAGGGGTAGATAGATCATTGGAGCGGGTAACCCAATCTGGTTAAGGAAGCAGGTCAAACCTTAGCAGGATAGACCAGTAAAATAGGAAGGATTTGGAGAACTAAGGTCAAGATAAATCCAAGGGTAGATTAAGGAAGAATTAGGGTATAGGAGAATCAGATACACAGGAGCAGAAAAATTGTTTCATACTATAGGTCTTAGTTTTCACATCGATGAAATAGGGAAATGTTTATATTCTATTTTGAGAGAATTATATGACACTAAAAGAATGCTATAAAGTACTTTAAGAAAAATACTATAATTATTAACGACCTAAAAGCTTATTTCAGAGGATTAAAATTCACTGTTTTAGAAGATGCTATATTAAGAATTGTAATTAAGGGATTAAAGTTCTATCTCAACAGTAAGAGCCTGCTTAGTACCAGGTTTAAAGATGGGAAATATCAACCATGTACCAAGAGAACGAGGAGATCAAATGAAATCTGAGACTGTACAGTGTCCAGGTCTAGTGAGGTGATAAGCCTACTTTCCTATGGTGGAACTCAAGCTCTTGCAGTGCCCTGTTCAGTTTCAGGCATCAGACTTCAGAAAAGGCCTTGGTAAGATAGAGAACATCCAGAAGAAGGTTCTATCCAAGCATTACCTAAAGGTATTAGGGATGTTTGGCCTGGAAAAGAGAATAGTTGGGATATAGGGGAATGATAACTGTCTTCAAGCAATGAAATAGAAAGTGGTAGGAGAATTGGCTTTGTTTTCCATGGAGCTAGAGGGCAGTACTTAGGAATAAAGGGAGTTATGGAAAGGGATGCATTTAGGCTGGATGATAAGAAAACTTGTAATCATTAGGGTTATCTCCAAATGGAGATGGTTGTCTAGGGGTATAGTGGGCTCCTCCTCTGGAGGTCTTCAAGCAAAGTCTCAGAGTAACTCATCTGGTGTAATACAAATGAAACTCAGGCATAGGTTAGACTAGAAGTCTTACCATAAGGTCCCTTCCTTACCATAAGCTCCTGTGATGCTGAGAAATTGCTTAGTGCACAGTCTATATCTTAATGATGTATCTTTAAGAAGCATTTCTTTTCATGAGTTTTTCAGGATAATGTTTTATTACTTTTTATATATTTTTAGTATAGTTTATTTTATTATTATAGCAGAACACCATCATATATCTGTTCAGTTCTAGATGCAAAGAATGGAATCTCTGACCCCTGGTGAAGGAGGTACAGGAATTCAGGAATCAGAATTCATATTGAGTATTTTGATCAGTCCAGTACCAATGTTCTGAGGAGTTTTTGTGATCTTTTGGATTAATCGAAATGAGAAGTCATTGATGCTATGGAGGGAGGGAGCTAAGTTTGGAGTCTACTTCTCCAGATGCCAAGGTAATATGGGAAAGAATAAGATTCAGAGGAATTGAGTGAAATGTGTACCTGTTCTTACTACATCTTTGAGGTTAACAATCGGGAAGGTTACACAATCCTAAGTACTGTTGTAGTCACTGGACCAGGAGGACACACCCAGTCGGGGCTTGAGGAGATGGCAGTAGAGAAGCAACACTCACATCAGTTTCAGGCTACATTGGAGGCATGAGGGGAAATATGCTCTGCCTAGGTGTAAGCTGGTGAACTCTGGTTTGATTGATCTGGTCCCAGTCCTTATCCCTCTTCTTAGGAGGGTACCATTAGGGTTAAGCTCCCAATACCCTTGTCTCTTATTCCTCGTTCTATTCAATGTTTTAGAAAATGCCTTCATTTTACTGGTCCTGTGGATAACAGGGAATTTTCCCACTGGTATATTGGCTTTTTATCTCCAGTGATGTATGTTTGAGCCTTAAGGGGGTCTGGAACTTTGGTCACAATATGGCTATTACTCCTGCCCCACTGTGTGTTGCCCTTTGTGTGCATGGAAGCTGTACACTGAAGTAATACCTACTAGTAGCTATAAATACTATCTTAAGAGCAATAATACATTTCGTTAAAGTTATCTCTACATGGGCTTCTGCTTTTCATCTGAACTCCCCTGCCTTATACTGCCCTTGGGGAGTTATTAAGGACTGATTATGTGCCAAGAAAATATACATTATAGTACATTGAGAACTAACCCCATGACTTGGCCTTCTTCAGCATCAAGGGTAAAAGGTGCTCCCTAGGTGTACTCTTCATCATAGTATTCCAGAGCTCTCAGAATCTGTCGTGCTATTTGGTCTCTTGCACATTCACTGCTGATGTTTCACATGTGGAAGTTCTTTTTTATTAATTTTATTACTTGCTCTTTTTGAACCTTTTACTGCAATTAGATGAAATGAAAAATGAAAAGATCCATTAGATTTCTTTCTTTCTAAGTCCTTAGTTTTATTCTCCTATCTGGAATTTTTCTTTTTCATTTTCTTAAGTATTTAGCCTATTTTCAAAGATGAGTATTCATCAATTTGCAACATTTTTTAATTAGGAGGAACTTTAGTAGAGACCTAACTCAATCCATACACAAAATGAATTCTCATTAAAATATACTGAGCAAGTGATCATCTGGTGCACATAAACAAACATATTAAGTTCCCACTGTATTTGCAAGGTACTGTTCTAGGTACTCAAGGAAATAGAAAGCTTAGATTTAGAGAGGCCTGATCATATGCTCTTTCTGTTCTAGGCAAGGCTAATGATGGACACAAATAACTCTGATACTAACTGATATAATGTAACATGATCTAAAGAAGGCCTCCAGAATTAGTTGGATAAAGCACGAGAGCCATCTTGAATTCAAGTCATGGCCCCAGCACCAGGTAATCTGCTGAACCTGATACATATGGCAGCAAATTGCAACTGAGTAAATTCATACATCCCTTCCATTCCTAGGATTACTGTGTTGCTGATTTATAACCTAAAGGGACCTCAGAAACAATCGCGCCATTTCTCCCATTTTACATTTGAGGAAACTGAGCCTCAGAGAAGTTTCCTAGGGAGTTGATATTAGAGTGGGACTTAGAATCTGGGACCTCTTATTCCAAAGCCATAATCTGCATCATGCTGATCCCCAAAGCATTCTTTGATTCCACTTTGCTTCCACTGAATGTATTTTATATTCTGGCAAAATGAAATGGAATTTTAAAAACCAGGTATCCTTTCTAATCAGGCAACCTTGACTGAGTCATTAAATTTCTGCTTCCATTCCCCCAACTGAGAAATGATCACTCATGAGCTCTCTTTTCTTTGAATGGATGATATTATTGTACGATTGTAAGGTGAGAATATTACAAGATGCAGCATTAAAGTCACAGTGCATTAAATGCTCTTGGTTTTAAATAGGCTATTCGGAAATATTTCCTGCTTTAAAGATCAGCAAAAATCCATATTTATGGTATTTTTAATTACTGTCTAATAAACCTCAAAATTTATAAATATACTGACAACATAAATTAATAGGAAATATTGCATCAGAGAAGGAAAACATTTACTTATAGCTGCTAAAAAATAGAGTAAATAAAACAATGTATTTTAAATCCATGGACAAATCACAACCATATTGTTCTTTACCTATTGTCATCGAGAGTCTCTTTTCAAAAGTTTTAAAAAATAGTAATAACCCACATAATAATGAGATAATGAAGGTAGTTCAAGAGCCTAATTAATTCACTGGTGTCTAAGCCCCATCAACAAATGGATCAATACCTGAATCCATCATTTCACTGGTTACTTTATGTCCTCTTAAAAGCAGATGAAGCATTATCAAAATCATAAAAACCATATTTTATCTCCTAATATATCTCATCCTTACTTTTTCAGAGAAAAGAATTGAGTCCACTATTCTCAGGCTTTTCAAATCATCCTTCTGTGAAACAAATCTTGGTCTCTCTTACATGTTGATGTTTCCAGTGGGAACATGGATAGCAATCTTCCGTTGGAGAGTGAACACCCAGTCCAGGAAGGCCAACTTTTATACCATTAACTAAGGATTTCAATACACTCTTGGCTCCATGAGATAAATCAAGTCAAATGCCTAAAATGATCATCAGGCCATATAACCCAAACAGCACAAAATACACATTGTATACATCCAGATGTGATGAATATTTTCTTTGCAAGGTTGGTGTGTTATTTATAATTCATTAGTTGAAAGTGAGAATATCCAGAAATGTATAAAAATTAGTCAGAAATGAAGAAAATAAATACTGCTAGAATTATCTATTGCCAGCTTTCTCAAAATGTGAGACCAGAGTCACAGTCCTAGATCAACCTATCAAGGTCTTAGAGATTTTGTGAAAAAAATGTGTTTAACTTTAAATCTATTATTACTTTGAAAAGGAAACTAGAAAGGGTGTAGTAGAAAGAATGTAGATCCTGCTGATTACAGAGATCTGGGTAGAAATCCTGGCTGCCACACTTAGGAGCTAAAGCCAAGGGCAAAACCTATCTTCAGCATGCTGGGGCTCAGGTTCCTTATTGGTAAATGATAATAATGATGCCTACCTCACAGTTAGGTGATTTATTTATTTTCCTTCTCAAAAATAAGTTTTGTTGATACCTTTAATTTTTACAGCACAGTCATTTCCAGATATGCTTTCCTCCTCACTGTACTTCTGATGAACATCCCTCATAACAAAGAAAAGCAGTGAAGCAAAATCAAATAACCCATAGGAGCGTGGGTCTGCAGCACAGTCTGAGCAAGGAGGTAACACTCTACGGACGTAGTTACCCCACTTATCCGACACAAATGAGATCATGTAACTAAAGCACATTGCCAACTTTAAAGATCAACAATCATTCACAATTCTCTTCTCACATTTCCAATAAGCTCATTCCTAATCTTTGCTTTCACACATTCCAAAAATATCCTCTACCTATTACTCTGCTTGAGTGTCCAGGAATAGAAAGGCAGCTTAAAATGACACAGTGGGTAGAGATTGGATAGGAGCACTCTGCTCCCTATCAACTAACTTAGCTCAGTTGTGGTGGAAGAAAGCAAATTCAGGGAGCTCTTAGCTTGAGATTTCTGTTTTCCTTACCTAGGGCAATCTTTCCTCTTTCTCTGTGAATCATCTCTAAGAACATTTTGCAGTTCAGGGCCCTGGGAGTTAGCACCTTCCTTCGTCAACATAGTTATCAAATGCCCATGGTAACACATTTTGAGTTGAGGAAAAAAAAGAAGCAAAGAAAATCCATCCCATCATTTCATAGAGTTAGGAGAATCAATGTATATAAAGTCAACAACTTCAATCCTCTCCAGCTCATTCTGGGTAAAGCACTGAGCTGGACACTAAAGGTATAAATACTACTACTACTGTTGCTACTACTAGTACTACCACCACCACTACTACTCCCTCTACTAGTACTACCTGTACTACTAAAGTTTTTGTTGTCTAGAGGCTTTCATATTATTAGGAGATACACCATATGATTAGGTAAGCATATAAAATAGAGCTGGCCAGTGCTGGATGGCTTGGTTCTAAGAGCTTGTGCTTTTGTTAGCCTTCTGGAAGCACCTGATACAAGGGGCCTACAGCTCCACTTCTGACCATACATACTTGCATTCTGATTGCTTCGATGGATTCCTTTTTTTGTTTTCATTTCCTTACTTTATTAAAGGTGACTTTGGATGCAAAAAATCTGGTTCAGACTACAATGTACTTTATGACATAAAAATGGACCATCTCTATTTATACTCAACACTTCAATCATGATGTTATTTATTACAACAGGCTCTAATACCTTGGGCAGAAAGTCAAGAACAGCTTCATTAGCATTGTGAAGAAAATGGACTTTTGATTGTCGCTGAATTGGAATTGTGCAAAAGGCATTAACTGGCCAAAATGAATCTGTGTGTGTCTGTCTGTCTGTCTGTCTGTCTCCCTCTCCATCTTCCTCTCTCCCCACTTCCCTCCCTCCTTTTCCTCCCTCTCTCTCCCTCTTCTCTCTCTGTCTCTCTTTCTCTCTCTGTCTCTCTGTCTCTGTCTCTGTCTCTCTGTAAGCTGTAAGCCTCTGGGTGGATAGAGAGCTAAAGTCCCAAGAAAGAGCCAAGCCCCACAAATGGATGACCCTACCATTGTTTTGCCCCTGTTGTATCTATATTTTCCTGTCTTAGGCAAAGGAGTAGTGGAGGAGTGTAGTGGGCTGAGACCTCATGAGTTTTGAGATGTTGGGAGAAGTACCAGAGGTGTAGGAGCTGCCAGGGTTTGAGATCAGCCAAGCCAACTTCTCCAGGATTGTCCTTAGGAGGATCTAGAACCCTGCTCAGCAGTGGATGAACTCCATAGCCAAGAGGCCAGGTCCTGTAGGCAAGGGAATACCTATTGGCTATTAGCTACATCACATCTGAAAGTGAACTTGCTGGAGTGAAAGGTTTGGAGTGGCTTGGTGACACAGTGGATAGAGTGTTGGGCTTGGAGTCAGATCAAAACCTAAATTCAAATCCAGCCTCATACCTTTACTAGCTGTGTGACCCTGGGCCAGTTACTTAACCTCGGCTTACCTCAGTATCTTTATCTGTAAGGTGCGGTTAATAATTATAGCACATACTTCAAAGGGGTGATGTTCAAAGGAGATAATCATTTTAAAGCACTTAGTATAGGCCTGGCACATAAGAAGTACAAAAGTACATGCTAGCTACTATTACCTTAAAGTTAAGTTCATTCTTCCCAAGGACAGAGTGATCCCAGATATTGGGAGGAAATGTTTCTACTTCTGTTTTTGCTGTATCTTCACAGAAAAAGCTAATTGTCATTAATGAAAATAGAGTGTATCTGTAACTGGCAATTGATTAATTGATAATTAAAATAAATGCTAAAAATTGAATTCATGGTAATAGAAAGACATGGCCTCAGGGTAACCCTAGAACCTGGAGGGGAAAATGGAACCTTGCTCTGGGGTCTTGATTTGTTAGCATGTGAGAAGACTGGGGAAGTTAAAGTCCATAGTCTAAAGGGAAAGAAAGAGACAGCTAGAGACAGACAGAGAAAGAGAGGCAGAGACAGACAGAGACAGAGAGACACGTATATGCACACACACATGACACTTTAAGCTAGAAGAGGACAGACTCTAAGAATGATAACAATAGAAACTTTACTGATAGCCAAACTTTATATATGGCTTTTGAAAGACCCTTTAAAACATTATCTCATTTTTTCCTCACATAGCCAAACAGTGTTAATTAACTTCTAGTTAGGAGCATTTACTAAGGTGATATAGTAAGAATAATTAGCCTAAAACTTCCCCCCCTACAAATCCAATGCATACTCTCCCACAAAAAGAGTCTATGGGAAAATACATTCCAGCTTAAAAAACTCATATAGGAAAATGATAAACTCAGCTCCTAATTAATGGAGTTTTCTTGGAGACTTCTTGAAATTCCCCTTAAGTATGGCATAGCTTTCTTCTGCGCGCCTTTGGAGTCCTGAAAATGCCATTACCCAGTGAATCTGGTTTGTCCCCATCTCCCAGTACAGACTCTGTCATCCTCCACTGCTGTTCCACAGAAGGGGAGTGCTGGAGGCAGCTCACACCGCTCCCATAAGTCAACTGTTAAATTTTCAGTGTGAACATTTACACTGTGGAATTCAGCAAATGCTACAAATCAGTTTGATTTATTGTTTTATTTATTGTCTACCTAAAAAAAGTGCTGGAGAAAATGTGAATAATACTGACTAAACTTTAAAGCGTGTCATCTGCATATATATTTTGAGAGCTAGTCATTAAGCCTCACACTGGTGCCCACAGGTCACGGGAAGTCCATGGGAAGTCCAAGCTGTACCAACCGTTTGATGTTCACAAAGTCATTCTCTTATCAAAGGAACGCAGGGAAAGATGGATATTCTCTCCTCCCTCCTCAAAACAATTCACTTAACTGAAGCTACTCTCTTTAGACTCATCTGCCCTCGGTATTTCTAATCTTGGACTAGCTTGTTATTTTCGAAAAAGCCTGACGGGAGTGATGCATTCTTTAACCACTCCTAATGCTTTCCCGTGTAACATTAGTTGATTTCATACAATGACTGGGAGCATTTTGCCTCTTCCAAACTGAATACATGGTTCAGTGGCTTTGACCAACTAGTTTATTGACAGATAGCTTCAACAGAGGTGTTTCCATGTACTAAAGGCATGATAGTATTGTATCTTTGGTTATTTTAAGAGAAGTGGAGCTGATTGAAAAAGTTAATTGCTTCCCAACCTTATGCATTTTCCAGATAGCTGCTAAATGGATATTACTAAAATCCACTTCTGTTTTTCTTTCCTGATCAAGGATATTCAGTGGCTCCCTATCCCCTCTAATATAAAATAAAAACATTTATTTATCCTTTTAAGTCCATGTCAACATAGCTCTAGTCTACCATTCAAGACTTAATTCCCCTTCCCACTTCCAAGGTCCTACTTACTGTTCCTCACATCTGATGTTCCATCTCCTGTCTATGCTTTTGCATAGGCTCTGTGTCCTCCATTCCTATAATGCATTCTCCTATTGTCTTTTGCTTCTTAGATTCCCTGTCTTCCTTCAGAGGTCTCCTCAAGTGTCACTTACTCCATAAAACCTTTCCTGATTTCCCCAGCTGGTTGTGCTCCTTCCGCAACCGTGGAAATTATCATATTTAGAATGGAAATGAACAAAGATTTATTAAGCTTGCTTTATTTACTTTCATTCATTTTCATGTCTACAAGCTCTTTCAACCTGATAGAACATAAGCTCTTGAGAAAGAGGACTGTTTCATTGATATCTATCAATTCTCATCGTTTAACAAAACACCTTGGGCATGGTAGACACTTAAAAATGTTCAACAGCTGTTTGATTAAGGCAGTTAAAGGGCTATCCTGTGAAAAGGGATGTGGATACCATGTCTTCTGCTTAGCTTCCCTCTGAAGGTAGAACTAGGAATGAGTGCAGCCTTAAGGTCAATAAAAGTTATCCCAAAGTAGAGTGTCCACCTCACTAGAGGGATTTATGCTAAGTCTAGATGGTCCCTTGCATTTGCTGGGCAGCATTTCCTCTGGGTTTACTCTCCCACCACTCACTCACACTGGTGAGCTTGTCCCAAGGGGGAGGCAGACTACTTTGACACTCATGGCTCTTGGGATAACCTTGAAGGGTTGTATCTTCTCATGACCCTTCCGTATAACTCCCTTAATATCAATTGACCCATTGATGTCAATTAACTTTTGTAAAGGGATATTTCATATGAAAGAAAGAAGTTACAAAAATATTCCATAGACCAGAGGTGAACTATCTATCCTATATATATCTAAGTTTCCTGAGGAAAATGGGCCCAAATTTGAAGTAGAAAAGCATTGGGGCTAACATATAGAAAAGCTGGGGGACTAAGGAATCTTCACGTCTCCTGGCCCTGAGAGTCCTGTTCTCCCTTTGAAGAATCCCTTTCAAGTCTGCTTCTGGGGGTGGTATCACAATAGCCATTTTTCTCTTGCTCAGCTGCTGGCTTCTTGCAGGATATCATCTCCAACAATGGCAAGTCCAAACAGCACTGGTTGGGCAGGTCAAGCAGATTATTCTCAGAAGTAGTAGTCTCTGCCTCCAACTTTAGCTGTTAAGGGGCCCTCTGAGGGCTCTGCCAACATTTGGAAGCTCACAAGGTCACTTGTGATGGTCAATTCCATCTCCAGGTACTCCTGTACCTGGGATTTTTAAAGAATAAAAACAAGAGATAAAAGGGTTTCCATGCATCACAGGCAGAGGGAAGGCTAGTAGGAGAGAGGATCTGCTGCCTTTTGGGAGTTCTCACACAAAAGGTGCCAAAGAAGAAAGTAACAGATAATCAACTCACATGTTTGATGTACACTCAAGTCCTCCTCCACAGCTAGTCAGATGCTTTATCACGATATGAACAGATGTGAGTGTACCAAGTCTCCACAGGAAGGGCAAATCTCCATAAGCTCTGAGGACTAAGTCTTCACTGGTCAGACCTCATCCCCACACCACCCCCACCATCATAGTTGTAAAAAAGTTTGCTCAGGTATGGTTTGACCTAAATGACTTCTGAGGAGAGTTAAAACTCAAATCAACTCAACTCCAGGGCATGTTTCAGAAAGTGGGCCAGGGCAGGAACAAGGAAAGACACTTTTAAAGCTGCTTTTTAATGACAGATTCAGTTGGGGGATGATGGTGTTGATGGCCTGGGATATAGTAAAAGTTGAGGGGTTGGAGGGACAAGGGAGAGAGACCTAGCCTCTCATGCAGTTGGTTGTTCGGTCATTTTTCTGTTGTGTCTGACTCTTTATGACCCTATTTGGGGTTTTCTTGATAAAGATACTGAAATAGTTTGTCATTTCCTTTTCTAGCTCCTTTTACCGATGAGGAAATTGAGGCAAACAAGGTTAAGTGACACCCAGGGTCACACAGCTAATAAGTATCTGAGGCCAGATCTGAACTCAGGAAGACGAGTCTTTCTGACTCCAGGGTATGCACTCTATTCAATGGACCACATAGCTTTCCATTTTAATTGATGATTATCACTAGAGGGGCAGTGTGGTGCAGTGGCTAGAGGACTGGTCTCAGAAGCAGGAAGACCTGGTTCTAGCACATAGTGGCTGGGTGACCCTAGAAAATTCATGCATCCAGCGCAGCTTTCTAAGGTTTTAAACTTCACAGAAGATGTCAGTCTGCAGCAATAGAGGGAGTCCTTATTAGGCAATTTCTCATAACCTGGAAATCATAGATAATCCTTATCCTTATAATTGCTAACTAGATGCTCAGCAAAGTTGTTTCAGTATTGCTGAAACACCCTTGAAGTACCCTCAAAATGTCAATGCTCTGGGGAAAAATCCCCTTCTCCCCTGCCTAGTTGTAGTTTGACCTCTGAGGGCCCTTCCAAATAAGATGGTGTAATTCTGTATAAAGGAGACCCTCACTGTTTAACCCTGTCTCCCTCTCTCCTCCCTTTTCTCAGTTCCTATGTTTTTTTTTAAACCATCTCACAGTGACTTAAAGACCATTTTGCAAATATACACCAAATTCAAAGGCACTCCCTCCCCAGTAATTATGCGGATATTGCATTTTCCAATTAGAAAACTCTTTCCTTTTCATTATCTTATTTGATCCTTACAGTAGACCTACCTGTGGGCTACTTAGCCCCATTTTATCTGTCTATCTATATCCTTTTACTTTTTGTTTCTTTTATCTCTTTTGGGAAGCAAAACTAGCAGTGGAACTGCTAGGTCAAAAGGTATTCATGGTTTTATAGCCCTTTGGGCATAGTTCCAAATTGCTATACAATATTGTTGAATCAGTTCACGACTCCACCAACAGTGCATTAATGTCTCATTTTCCTCACATTCCTACCAACATTTGTTATTTTCTTTTTCTGTCCTATTACCCAATC
This sequence comes from Bettongia penicillata ogilbyi, assembly GCA_023548195.1. NCBI lineage: Eukaryota > Metazoa > Chordata > Mammalia > Diprotodontia > Potoroidae > Bettongia > Bettongia penicillata. The sequence continues at coordinate 10,042,401 of JAJHZJ010000453.1, forward strand.
TGATAGGCATTAAGTAGTAACTTGGAATTGCTTTAATTTGCATTTCTCATTCTTTCTGTATGGCTATAGATAGCTTTGATTATTTCATCTGAAAACTTCATATCTCATCATTAATCATTTGGGAAATGGCTCTCGTTTTCATCAATTTGACTCAGTTCTCTATATGTTTGAGACATGAGGCTGTTATCAGAGAAACTTGCTTCATTTTTTCCCACAGTTACTATTGCTAATTTTATTCCCCTCCATCATACTCACAATCCCTTATTTATTCTCTCTCTCTCTCTCATTTCACCTTGTCCATCCTCAAAAGTATTTTGCTTCTGACTCTTCTCTCCCCCAATCTGCCCTCCTTTCTATCATCTCCCCTTCTGTTATCCCCTTTCTCTCCTACTTTCTTGTAGAGTAAGATAGATTTCTATACTCATTTGAGTATGTAGATTATTCTCTCTTTGAACCAGTTCTGATGAGCAAGGTTCACTCACTCCCCCACCTCTTCCCCCTCTTTTAAACCACTGTAAAATGTTTTCATCACCTCTTTTATGTGTGATAATTGACCCCATTGACCTTTTCCTTTACCTTTCTTCCAGTACATTCCTCTCACTCCTCATAATTTTATTGTTTTAGATATTATTCATATTCAACCCACACCTGTGCCCTCTGTCTATATATGCTCCTTCCACTTGCCCTAATAATGAGTTACAATGAGTCTTATGAGTTACAAGTATCATCTTGTTAAGTTCCATTATGATTTCCCTTTCCTGCTTACCTTTTTATAATTCCCTTGAAGCTTGTATTTGAAAGTCAAATTTTCCATTCAGCTCTGGTATTTTTATCAAGAATGCTTGAAAGTCCTTTGTCTCATTGAATGTCCCTTTTTACCCCTGAAGGACTATACTCAGTTTTAGTTGGTAAGTGATTCCTGGTTATAATCCTTGCTGTTTTGCTCTCCAAAATATCATATTCCAGGCCTTCTGATTCTTTAATGTACAAGCTGCTAAATCTTGCATTATCCTGTCTGAGCTGAATGATACTTGAATTGTTTCTTTCTAGGTGTTCATAATATTTTCTCTTTGACTTTGGAGTCCTGGGATTGGTTAGAACGTTCCTAGGAGTTTTCATTTTGGGATTGGTGGATTCTTTCAATTTCTATTTTACCCTCTGATTCTAGAATATCAGGGCAGTTTTCCTGGATAAATTCTTGAAAGATGAAGTCTAGGCTTTTTTTTTTACTATGGTTTTCAGGTAGTCCAATAATTTTAAAATATCTCTCCTGGGGGAGTGGAGCCAAGATGATGGAGTAGAAAGACTCACATATGCTAGCTCTGAACCCACAGCCCATATATTTCCTGCAAGAAAAACTCCCCATGAATTCTGGAGCACTGCAAGGCACACAGAAACACAGTGGAAAAGATTTCCATTCCAGAGAGCCCTGGAAAGCTGACCCCAAAGGTCTATCATGCTCCGGACAGCGGAGTCCACCCCTGTGCTGCCCTGGTCATGCGGCCGGAGAGGAGCGGATCCGAGCAGGCTCCAGGGATGGAATCTCCGGTGACCAGGAAGGTCCCTCCAACTACAGACACTGCAGGTCAGTGAGAGAGACATCTGTGCTGGCCAAGAGGGGAGCGGGGTGTCTCCATGACTCGGGCCCCCTTGGGAGGCAGCAGGGAGGGAGTGGCAGAGGCAGCGGCAGAGGCAGTGGTGGTGGCCCCCGGGACTCCCCGAGCAGGCAGCAGCTCCATTACTAAAGGTCTCTGTATAAACCTCCTGAGGGAACTGAGCCTGGGAGACTGCCCTGCCCACACCTGCCCCATTACTGAAGGTCTCTGCAAAAAAGATCCTGAGGGAAATGAGCCTGGGAGGTGGCCCTGCCCCCACCCTAGCACGAGAACTTAAGCTCACATTGAATAGCAGCCCCGCCCGCCATGGAAAGCCCATTTGAATCTCAGACCCCAAGCACTAGCTGGGAGGATCTAGGCAGGACTGGACAGGAATCTCAGAAGTCAAGTAACTGGCTGGGAAAATGCCCAGAAAAGGGAAGAAAAATAAGACTATAGAGAGCTACTTTGAGGGGGTACAGATGTTCCCGCCTTTCAATTCTGATGACAAGGAACTATTCTTACCATCAGGGAAAGACGTGGAGGTCGGGGCCTCTGTATCCCAGAAATCTGAGGTGGATGTCTGGTGGGTTCAGGCCATGGAAGAGCTCAAAAAGGATTTTGAAAATCAAGTTAGACAGGTGGAGGAAAAACTGGGAAGAGAAATGAGAGAGATGCAAGAAAAGTATGAAAAAAGGGTCAATACCTTGGTAAAGGAGACCCCAAAAAATGCTGAAGAAAATAAGACCTTGAAAAATAGGCTCACTCAATTGGCAAAAGAGGTTCAAAAAGCCAATGAGGAGAAGAATGATTTCAAAAGCAAAATTAGCCACATGGAAAAAGAGGTTCAAAAGCTCACTGAAGATAATAGTTCTCTCAAAATGAGAATGGAACAGATGGAGGCTAATGACTTTCTGAGAAACCAAGAAATCACAAAACAAAACCAAAAGAATGAAAAAAATGGAAGAGAATATGAAATATCTCATTGGAAAAACAACTGACCTGGAAAATAGATCCAGAAGAGACAATTTTAAAATCATGGGACTACCTGGAAGTCATGATCAAAAAAAGAGCCTAGACATCATCTTCCATGAAATTATCAAGGAAAACTGCCCTGAGATTCTACAACCAGAGGGCAAAATAAGTATTGAAAGAATCCATCGATCACCACCTGAAAGAGATCCAAAAAGAGAAACTCCTAGGAACATTGTGGCCAAATCCAGAATTCCCAGGTCAAGGAGAAAATATTGCAAGCAGCTAGAAAGAAACAATTCCAGTACTGTGGAAATACAATCAGGATAACACAAGATCTAGCAGCTTCTACATTAAGGGATCGAAGGGCATGGAATAGGATATTCCAGAAGTCAAAGGAACTAGGACTCAAACCAAGAATCACCTACCCAGCAAAACTGAGTATAATACTTCAGGGGAAAATATGGTCTTTCAATGAAACAGAGGACTTTCAAGCATTCTTGATGAAAAGACCAGAGCTGAAAAGAAAATTTGACTTTCCAACACAAGAATGAGAAGAAGCTTGAAAAAATAAAGAGCAAAGAGAAGTCGTAAGGGACTTACCAAAAGTGAACTGTTTACATTCCTACATGGAAAGACAATATTTGTAACTCTTAAAATTTTTCAGTATCTGGGTAGTTGGTGGGATTATACACACACACATACACACATGTACACGCATGCACACACACACATACACACATGCACGCACATACAGAGACAGAGAGCACAGAGTGAATTGAATAGGATGGGACCATATCTTAAAAGAAATTAAGGTAAATGGTGAGAGAGAAATGTAGTGGGAGGAGAGAGGGTGAAATGGAATGGGGTAAATTATATCTCATTCAAGAGGCAAGCAGGAGACTTTTTAGTGGAGGGAACAAGAGGAGAGCTGAGAAAAAGAACAAGAAATTTACCCTCATCACATTCGACTAAAGGAAGGAATAAAATGCACACTCATTTGGTATGAAAACCTATCTTACAGTACAGGAAAGTGGGGGAGAAGGAGATAAGCAAGTCGGGGGGGAATGATGGTAGGGAGGCCAATGGGAGGAGGGAGCAATTTGAAGTCAACAGTCGGGGAGGGATAGGATCAAAAGACACAATAGAAACAATGGGGGGCAGGATAGGATGGAGGGAAATACAGTTAGTCTTACACAACACGACTATTATCCAAGTCATTTGCAAAACTACACAGATAGGGCCTATATTGAATTGCCTGCCTTCCCAACGGGAACGGGTGGGGAGGGAGGGATGGGGAGAATGTGGAACTCAAAGTTTTAGGAACAACTGTTTAGTACTGTTGTTGCTAGTAAGAAATAAGAAATACAGGTAATGGGGAACAGAAAGTCATCTGGCCCTACAGGACAAAAGTGAAGATGGAGACAAGAGAAGGGAGGGATGATAGAAGAGAGGGCAGATTGGAGATAGGGAAAATAAGATTGCTCGGTGTATTGGGGTGGTGGAGGGGAGAAAAGGGGGGAAAATTTGGAACCCAAAATTTTGTGAAAATGAATGTAAAAAGTTAAATAAAAAAAAAATATCTCTCCTGGATCTATTTTTCAGGTCAGTTTTTTTCCAATGTGATATTTCACATTGATTTCTTTTTTTTGTTCTTTCTGTTTTGTTTCACTTCTTGATTTCTCATAAAGTCATTAGCTTCCATTTGCTCAATTCTAATTTTTAAGGAATTATTTTCTTCAGTGAGGTTTTGAACCTCTTTTTCCCTTTGGCCAATATTGCTTTTTTGTGGCTTTCTTCTCCTCTTTGGCATTTTGTATATCTTTTATTATTTGGCCTAGTCTGTTTTTAAGGTGTTATGTTCTTCAGTATTTTTTTGTGCTTCTTTTGTCAAATTTTTGACTCATTTTTCATGATTTTCTTGCATCACTTTCATTTCTCTTCCCAATTTTTCCTCTGCCATTTTTACTTGATTTTTAAATTCCTTTTTGAGCTTTTCCATGGCCTAAGATCAATTCATATTTCTCTTGGAGGCTTTGGATGTAGGAGCTTTGACTTTGTTATCTTCTTCTGAGTATGTGTTCTGATCTTCCTAGTCACCATAGTAACTTTCTGTTGTCAGAGGATTTTTTTCCTCATTGTTTGCTCATTTCCCCAATCTATTACTTGACTTTGAACTCTGTTAAAGTAGGGCTCTGCTTCCAGATTAGAGGGCACACTGTTCCAAGTTTTGTGCAGCAGTTTTCAGAGATACAACTGGAGACCTGTAAGTTTTCAGTTCTTCCAAGGTGGTACCATCTAAGGAGAGATGTTTATTCCTCTCTTGGCCTGTGCTCTGGTCTATGAATGACCACAAACACTCTTTTCTATCCTGGAACTGTGAGGAGGGCTACCCTTCCACTGTGGCCACAAGCTCTGGTATGCTATAGAGCTCATCCTCACCCTGAGACTGTCCCCTATGACTGGGACCCAGATCCACTTATGGGAAAAGCAACGAAGTCTGTTTTCAGTGCTAGCAAAGAGACCCCTGTAATCTCCTTTTGATCTATTGTTTGACCCCCATACCGTCTGTGGGCTAAGAACTCCAGAAAGTAGCTACTGATGATGATGATTTAGTGGCCTCCAAGATCTGCTCCTGGTTTGCTGGGGCTAGGTCTGTGCTGTACTGTGCTTCACTCTCGCCCAGGTGCAACAGACCCTTCCTGCAGACCTAAGTAGACAAGTACTAAGTTGTCTTTGTCATCTGTAGACTGAGAGGTCAGCTGTCACTGCTTCGGTCACCTAAGGTCTGCTCCTGGTTTGCTGAGGCCTGGTCTATGGCCTGCACTCCTTTCTCGGTACAGCACTCCTTTCCTGATGACTTTCTAAGTTGTCTTAATCTGAAAATTTGTTTCCCTCCATCTTTTTGTGAGTTCTGCCACTCTAGAATTTGTTTCAAGTCATTATTGAAATGGATTTGGAAGGGTTTGGAGGAGAGCTTAGGACAGTCCGTGCCTTTACTCTGTCATCGTGGCTTCACCAAAAACAGCCTACCTGGTGCAGTGGAAAGAACTCTTGGCTTAGACGCAGGGCTCTGTGTTCAAACCCTCAGCTACTTACTAATTTGTATGATCATGGGAAAGTCTCTTCTTTTCTCATCTGTAAACTGAGAAGGCTGGATGAAGTGTTCTCCGCATCCCTTCCAACTCTGATCCAGATTTTCCTAATCCTTGGCTCTGCAGGCTGAGGGATCTGGGTCTAAATTCTCCTTCTTATACTTTCTACCTTTGTGACCTGCAGAAATATACTGAGCCTCACTAGCTTTAGATTTCTCCTTTGTAAACCAGAGGCTAGATGGTCTCTGAGTTCCCTTCCAGCTGGAAATCAAGGATCCTATAAACTGTGAGGCCTCCTGTCGCTGATCCAATCAGGTCTCCTCTTCCTTTTGTGCTTTCTCTTTCCATTCTTAAATTCACACATTCAAAGCAAGAGATAGACCCCATTCACAGGACCCTGAATAATAGCTGGCATGTATATGAGCTTTAAGGTTTGCAAGGTACTTTTCAGGTTGTAACTTCTTTAAGCCCAGAACCCAGAAATGTGCCATGTTCTATTTGCTGACAACTAAATATTGTTATATAGGATACTGCTGGAATATAAAACACTCTGCTTGCAGTACTGGGTTATGCAATCATCCTTAGGCTAAGATTGCCAGTTGGCCATAAGTAGATAAAATGGGTGGATCCCATCCTTTCTCTTGGCAGCTGAGTCCAAGGTTTTAGGCCATCTCACACATGCCTCTGAAGGCTTCCAATGTCATGTTCTGGGTTCTTTCCTACCTTATAAGAAGCAGTCAGCAACTAGAGAAAAAATATGAACCTTTCACATATCCCCAGGAATGGAGGGCCATCCCTAACTGACACTAGGGAGTAAAGAGGTGTGACTGAGCCACACAAGGACACACATGCATAGGGTATGGGAGCCTATATGCCTTAATGACAGCCCTCCTTCCATCCTCTGCAATACAGCTGCTAGAGGGGCGCTGGAATCCAGTTTACCATTCTCACTATTCTATTGCTTCATCTCTTTGTATGATGAAATATAAGAGGAAAATAGAAGCCTATGATTTCTAATCTCATTTCAAATGTGCTTCAAGTCTAGACAAGGCAAAGAAGGAAAGAGCTAATTGGAGACAAATGACTAACCCTACTTTTATGGTCTGACTGTCAGTATTTCCATGTCAGTCTCTTTCCTTAATCACCATTCAATCTGGTTTCCTTTTCCTTAGTCTTTCTTTCAACATACGAGATATCACCAAAAAGAATAGCAATTATGGTTGACATATGTTCTGTAAATGGACTTAAAGTGGAGGGGGAAAGGGTACAATGGAGAAAACTCAGGATCTGAGGTCAGAGAACTCCATTGTTTACTGAGTGGCATTGGACAAGTCACGCTTGGGACTTGCCTTCCATTTCCTCCTAATAGGACTGGACTAGGTTGGCCCTGAGGCCCTTTTAACCCATTCTGAACTAATGAATCTAGCTATAGGTTTGGCATTAGGAAGAACCATTAGAGTTGCCTAAGTGGGGAATGATCTTCTTTGGGAGATGGGGGATCCTACTCAGCAGAGGTCTTCAAGCAAAGGCTAGAAAATCATTTGTGGGAAATGTGGTAGATAGCTTCTTGTCTGGGTTAGGGTTGGAATAGATGGCCTCTGAGGTCTCTGATGACTCTGAAGTCCTAGGATTTGTATTAAGAAGCAATGTGGAACCATCAAAGGAATGCTGGCCTTGAGGTTGGACAGTCTGGGTTTGAATCTTCCCTTGATGCTGACCAGCTTTGGAACCCTAGTAAAGGCTCCTCACCTCCCTGGGCTTCAGCTACACTCCCCATAAAAAGGAATTGAGGATGATGATGAGAATAGGGTTGTCGTGAGTATCAAATGAGACTGTGAGTATCAATGGAAAGGGATTGGTCCTGTGATTTCATTAGCACCAGGAACACTTTCTAATGTAGATTGGCATCTTCTCTGCATTCTAGCCTTAGAGTGTTACCTAGAATATGGAGAGGTTACCTAGAACAAGTGTCTTCTCCACTGACTTCTCATACAGCCAGGATGTGTCAGAGGTTGGATTTGAACCTGGGTCTTCTTGGCTTCAAGGACAGCTCTCTATATCCATTTCCAGAATATGGAAAGCAGCATATAAAGTCTTCAATCTTCCATGATGCAGAAGGTCTTTGTTTATTCTTAATTAAAGTCATTTCTGTATTTTAATAAAGTGTTTTCTAAGATCACATCAACAAATGAAGAGGAAGATGAGTCCCCAGAATAACACATAATAAAGTGATAATAGTGTGTGGAATCAAATAGTCTTCCTTTACCCTCAAACAAAAACATGAGTGTCAATTCCAAAGCCATTTGGCTGAAGATTTGTTTTCATTTATTTCACACCCTCCTTCCACAATACTGAAATGCACTTCACAGTTACCTTCTCCATCCTGCCCAAGTTTTCAGTTATGACAATATTTGCCAAGTAGAGGGAAAGCCTGAGAAAAATTAAAAGACCTCAACTGAGGGTTCCAAGCACCTGATTCTCAATAGTGTAGTCAGAACATATGTTTCTTCCTACAGTCTCTCTTTGCAAATGTGGACTGAGCCAGATTCTGCAGCCGGGAATTGGAATAAAAAGTCAAAATTGCTTCAATGAATCCCTCTCTCTCTGGAAGAGAACACTACTTAGAGTAAAGCGTTCTTGTCCCTGCCAAGATCGCCTCCATAAATGGGACACAACACATACCACCCCAGGGATAAGTGCCAGGCTAAAATGTTTTCCATTGTATAGCAAGCACCTTGTTCTCAATTTTTACTTAAAAAGAGAGGAAAAAAACCCAAGAAATGGAAATAGACTCCCTGCCCAATGGCTCAAAGGCCAAAAGGCTCTGTTGGCCTAGGGACAGAGACGAGTCTCTCTAGGACTTCCTACGGCTACAGCTTTCTCTTTGGCAGACACATGAAACCAGTGACTGATTATTTCAGAATCCTGTGTTTTAAATACATAAAATAAAGTAGACAGGATTATAAAGGAAACTAATTATATTGAAATAGTGTTATCAAACTATTTTTAAAAATTGAGCAAATACACAGAGTTTAAGTTAAGAATTCCTTTGTTTCATAAGGTGTTAGCTATCCCTGATTCAAAAGCATTGGATTCAAACCCTAGCCCTCATGCTTATTATCTTTGTGACCTTGAAGAAGACATCTAACTTCCCTGGGCCTCAGTTTCCTCATCTATAAAAAGAGGAGGTTGGTTGGATTTGGTGGACTTTGTGTTCCCATCCAACTCTAGACCTAAGATCAAGGGTGAGGGTACTCCTAGAACAATCAGTGATCCTCTCAAGTACATATAAAGACTGACATCCAAAGTAGAAATGATCAAGCTTCCTTCATCATCATCATCATCATCATCATCATCATCATAGCATTTACTGTTTGAAAGGTGCTGTGCAAATATTTTATGCTTACAACAACCCTAAGGGTGGAGTGGGGTGGGGTATTTATGTGTCTGCTATTATCATTCTCATTTTTACAGATGAGGAAATTGAGGCATAGAATAATTAAGTGACACAGCTGGTATACAATATGGGATTTGAACTCAGGTCTTTGTTATGTGACTCTAATTCCTAACTCTATCCACTGAACCATCTAGCTGTCTAAGTTCAGAAGATAGAGCATTGTCTTTTCCTTATCTGGCTACCAAATACAGATCTACTCTAGAGATGCTCCCAGGATCTCAGACCTTAGTAGCCCTCTAGTCTAGCTCTTTCTGAAGGATTTCATGTCCAAACCCCTCCCTAACCCTCAACAAATGATTGTCTGTTGACCTGTCTAGCTTTCTTTGTTTCTCTCATCTTTCATCTATTGATCTCTGTCATCTTCTATCTATTATCCATCTACCTCTCTATTATTTCTTATGTATCATCTCCCTCTGTCTGTCTATCTATCCTTCACTTGAAGATCTCCAGTGAGGAGAACTCACCACCTCCTGAGGCAGCCCATTAGACTTCCAGATAATCACAGTTCTTGGGAAGTTTTTCTTACATCCAGCCCATAACTGCCCCTGCATTTTCCACCCATTACTTCTATCTCTGTCCTCTGAGACCAAGCAGATCAAGGTTTGTCGCTGTTCAGTCATTTCTGGCTCTTTGTAACCCTGTTTGGGGGGCTTTCTTAGCAAAGACTCTGAGATTGTTTGCCATTGCCTTCTCCATCTCATTTTACAGATGAAGAACCAAAGCAAACAAGGTGAAGTGACTTGCCCAGGGTCACAGAGCTTAGTAAGCGTCTGAGACGAGATTTGAACTCAGTAAGACCAGTCTTCCTAACTTCAGTCCCAACATTATACCCACTATACCAGCCAGCTGACCAGAGCAAAGATGATCTCTTCTTAAATGGACAGATCTTCAAACACCTGAAGATGCCTCCATGCTCCTTAGGTTTCTCATGTCTAGGCTAAACATTGCAAGATCTCAAGACCTGTCATTATCCTATTTGAGCCTCCCCTAGTTCCTGCTTGGCAATGCTCTTTCTAAAATGCGCTGCACAGAACTCAGTCTATATGCTGCAGATGTGGTCTGACTAGGTCAAAGTACGAGGGAGATCACCACACACATACACGCACGCACACACAAACACACGCATGCACACATGCACATATAATACACTATGGATCTCATGGTGAAGTCTCAGCTCATATTACCTTTTTGGCTATCACTTCAATAGTAGTGTTGACTAGTATTAACCTTGGAGTCTACTTCAACCTTAATAACTTTCTAACTAGAACAGACAAGGCATCCCTCCCTCATTCCTTACTTCAAGAGTTAGTTTTCTGAACAGAAGTATAGGATTTTACACTGATCTCTATCACATTTCATTCCTCCCTTGAAATATCTTGAAGACCTCTCTATCTAATACAAAATGAAAAAAATAATTGAATGTGATAACCTTTATGTTGATTGCTGCTGGTCCTTGACATAGATGAAGATGGCAAAGGTGCTAAACATGCGTTTAGAGTAACATTTTCAGAATATGTGCTGAAACACACAGGCTCTCTAGCCCAGAACCACTCGTGACCAATGGCAGGTGTCTGTGAGAAGTCTGTTATAACCTAGAGACAAAGGTTTTCTTGAATAAGATGAACTGTCCTGTATACAAGGGAAACCCAAGATGTTGTCCTCATTTGGTAAATGAACTTTGCTGGGCCATATACTAGGCAGCAGGAACAAATTTGAATTAAATTGTATTTCATTGTTCATACCTAATACTGAGTAAATTAGAACTCCGGATGCCCAAATATAATAAGGTGAAATTTAACGGGGATAAATGTAAAGGTTTAAGCTTAGGTCCAAATAATTGCCACAAATACAAGATGGGGGAGGTACACAGTACTACACAGAACTACATAGTATTTCCTCTTAACGTAATCCTGGAGCTTGAGTGAATTGCTGGCTCATGTGATTATGATACCACAGAATGCTAAAGCAATCTTCAGTTAAGGAAAGCATTGCTTCTGGGCATAAGGAAGGAATCGGCCCTCTGGACTCTGCCCAGGTCTGAGCATACCTAACAAGCTCCATTCAGTTCTTGGAGTGATGATTTAGAAGGGGTATTCATATGTTTAGAAGTGTACAGAGGAAGGTAGTGAAGATCTGAAAGGACTTTAAGTCTCTGCCACATGAAAATCAGTTGAATGAAGTGAGAATCTTTATCCTGGAGAAGATAAATTTCATGGGGGACTATAATAGCAGTGTATATTCATTACTCCCATGAGTAGTTTTGGACAGAATCAGGATTTGTGCCCAAGGTTTCCTAACTCCAAGGCTACCCTAGGACACACCAAGTCACATGCCTTTAATTTTTCATAATAAAGGTAACTTTTTAATGAGATCCACAGATATGTTTCCAAGTTGTGTTTATTTGTTTAACTAACATCGCTAAGGAAATGACCATACACCTTACTCTGGAATTCCCTGAAAGTCTAACTTGAAAGCTAAAGGAGACTCATTGTTCTCTAGAAAAAGATTTTTAGACTTTTTAATGGCCATTGTTCTTAAATAAGGCATACAAATTAGTGTAAAATAACAGTAAGATTTTATGGACTCCTTTCTGTTCCTCAAACAAGACACTCCATCTCTAGACTCCAAGCATCTTCTCTGGTTTTTCTCCTTCCTCACTTCTGCCTACTGACTTTCCTGGCTTCCTTTAAGACCCAGTTAAAATCCCATCTTCTACAGGAAGCCCTTCTCAACCCCTATTAATTCTAGTATCCTTGCTCTGTCAATTATTTGGAATTTATGTTATGTATAACTTGTTTGTCTGTGTGGATTTGCTTATCGTCTCCCTCGTTAGACTGTGGGCTCCTTGAGGATGGGGACTGTCTTTAGCCTCTTTTTGTTTCCCCAGAACTTAGTATAATCCTTAGTGTCTCGCACATAATATGCCTTTAATAGATGTGTGTTGATGGATTTACTGATTAAGATTCTAAAAGAAAATCTTGGTGTTTCCTTGCTCCAAGCCTGAGCTAGAATTCCTAAAATTTGCTGTCCCTTCTAGCTCTGGTACCAAAAGGTATTCATTTAGCTACATGGGATTTTACTATCTGTCAACTAAATCAGAAGCTCCAACATTGCGGGGACTTGTGATTCCCCTGGAGAATCTGGTTTCCATAAACCAATGAATAGATTATTATGTCTCATAAATAAAATCTGTTCAGCTGTGGCAGACAGTGTTTTTCTGGTACTGTTTGCCCCAAACTTAAACTCCTCTCACTTGAATGAGCAGGAGCCACACAGAGTGTTGGGTTTAGAATTAGAGGACCTGTGTTCAAATCTTACCTCAGAAGTTTAGTGCCTGTATAAACGTGTCAGGTTGTTTAGCCTTAAGGGTCTCAGATTTCTGTAAAAATGATGGGTTTAAGTAGATAACTTCTGAAATCCCTTCCAGTTCTAAATCTATGATCTTATGAGACACTCTTATGAGATATATTGTTTAGATCTGTACCCAAAAAAATAAAAACAATAAAATATACCTATAAAATAAATGTAACATCTCCCTGTCAGGGCTCACATGCCCAACCCATTAATAGCTTAGGTCCTCAAAAGGGTCACTGCTACTGCTTCTGGGGTTCTAGATGTATGTAAGTGACTATCTTCCAAAACGCTGCTGCAGAATCCCCCCCACGTGTGCTTCCCTTCACCAACAGACCCAAGTAAAATGGCAGTGAGGAAATTTGTAGGGGACACACAACTCTACAAAGCCTCAATATCTTTCCTTTCTTCAAACCGTTCTCACAAAGTTCACAGTGCTGATCAGAGAGACTAGCTCTTCCAAGGTGTGGCTTTTTGCAGGGCAGAGTGGCTCTGTGGAATTGACAGATCAGTTGAGCTTGCGTCTACCAAAGTGCAATGTTTTCATAGGGAGAGATAAATTGCTGCTGGACTGGGCCAGCAGGATTCTTGATTGTGGTGCTCTGAAGTGGTTGTCTGGACCAGAAGGCAACCATTCTCAGGGTGTGGCATCTCAGCTAGACAGATTAATTTGCTAGTGTTCTGAGTTTGCTCCTTAATAGGTAGCCTTCTTCCACCCTCAGCCACTAGGGGGAAGTCTTAGGTATGGGGTAGGGATGGAAAGACCGCTTTCCTTACCTAGCGCAGTGACCCAGATCTTTTCAACAAGTTTTTCTTTACCCCAAAGTCCTTTCCCTTCATAAGATATATCATGAAACCTTAGAGTGGTTAGTTTTCCTATCTCATACTTCCTTTGGAAATTTATGGAGTTGAGCAACTAAGTACAAATATATGAATGCCACAGTCTGCTTGGCCTCTTCATATACAATCAAAGCATTTAGACCTCCCACCCTTTCTAAGGTAGGCATGCTTATTTTCCATCAGAAGCTTTTGCCTTCACCTTTTAATATCTTTCTCTTCAGCCTCCTCCAGACTAAAGTCTCATTTAGAGCCCTCTTACAGAAAGAAAAGAATGTTGCATTAAAAAAAAAAAACGAACAAATTCAATACAAGAAATATTACTAAAGCAATTGCTTTTCACAGAGTGCTTGCTGTATTGAGCATGGAACAACCAAAGGACATTAGAGACTGTGGGTGTATTTCTACCATTCTTGTTGACGAGCTCAGTGATTGTGAGCCAGGCACTTACCGAATCCAATCCAATGACCTTCAATGAGCATTTATTTAGTTCCAGCTGTGTGTCAGGAGTGGTGAAGAGCTAAACCAGCTGCTTCTAGGAGCTCACATCCTAATCTTAGCTTCTCCATTTATGGCTCCAAGGCCATAAAATGAGAAAGCAGTGAAAGCTCATTCATTTAAGACTTTGCTAATTCAGAATATGATATTTCAGATGTAAGTCTAATTAATGCTTCCCAGAACACCTCATTTTAATACTTCAAAAATCTGCAACTTTATCAGATTAAGTTCTCTTTCTATAGATGAAGATAGCAACCCATCTGCACCTTAGTTGACAGACAGTTGCAGTGGCCAAAAAGGTCATCCCCCTATAACCAACCTGTCAGGGCTTGGTTTGGCTTGTCTTCAGGCATCAAACACACAGCCCATCATCAGTACTATACTTGATATCTTTTCAACTAAGAATAGCCTGTTGTGTCTTTTCCTCCTCTGGCACAGTGAAGAACCCAGGGCCATTCCAAACTAATGTATGGAAATGGGGTTCCCATCGTACAGCAAGCTCACATCAGCAGTCCTACCTGGGCTTGGCAAGGGGTAGACAAGTCAATGAGTGCCAGAGAACGTATCCAGCCTTGGAGCCCCAACAAGACATGGGATAAAGTTTACTAAACAAATATATAGACTAACCTGACTGGTCCTATTCTCCAGAGCTTATCCAGTTGGGCTTTGAATGTACAATCCCTTTGGCCATGGTTTGGCAGAGGATGTCCTAGCAGGTGAGGAAATCAAGCCAAGGAAGAAATGATACCTGAGCTGAGCTTTGAAGGCACCTAGCATACTAAAAGGCATTGGTGAAGAGAAGTAGATCCCACAAATGAGGGATCTTGTGAAAAAGTACAGATGTGAGAGATGAGGTATGTTATAAGAAGAACAACATACAAAATTCCAATGCAAATGACTTGCCTGATTTATTGCTAAATAAACCAGAAAAAAAAAGTGTTCAGAAAGTACTAGAATGTCTCTGAGAGGCAGCCTCACTGCACTGAACACTGGACTGAGAGCCAGGAAAACCTGAGTTCAAATATGACCTAAGACACCTACTATCTATGTGACACTGGGTAAGTCACTTTACTTCTTCCTGCCTCAGTTTCCTCATCGATCAAATGGCCATCAAAATGACATTCACCTATGAGAGCTACTGAGAGGATCAAATGAGAAAACATTTGCAAAGTGCTTTGCAAACCCTCAAATGGTACATAAATGCTATCATTAATATTACTTGGTTTAGCTCAATTTTCCACAATTTCCAGTCATGATAAGAACAGAATACAAATCAGGTTGTAAGGAAAATACTCAAGAAACAAGAAAAGCATTGGTTTTCAAGCACTTTAGAAGCCTTCCCATTCAAGGTATTCAAGAATAATGATGAATTTTTTTCTATTTCCTTTCCAAATGTTTCTGAAGACCTTCCTTCAGCCTTCTTTCCTTTGGCCTGTATTGATTTATTTGATGTAGTACAATTTCCTTTTGCTACTGGTGATATTGATACAGTGCCTTAAATAAAGGCACAGATCAGCTACCCCCAACTGCCTCTTTGACTTAAGTAGAATTTAAAATGATCTACCCCAGCACTTCATACCCGGCAAAGGGAAGAATATGACCAAAGATGGGAGCAGACTTCAGAAAGATCGCATTCCCCTCAGCCACTCTCCACTCCCATAGTGACAGTAGCCATTTTGGTAGCAGCAAAGAACTGGAAACAAATTAGATGCCTGTTGATTGGGGGAGGTGGGGGAGGGGGTGGTTAAACAAATTATAGTACCTGAATGTAATGAAATGTTATTATGCCATGAAAAATGAGTTAATATGAAGAACTCCCACAAGCTTGTGAAGGCTTACACAAATTAGTGTAGTGAGGCAGGCAGAACCAAGAAAGCTACTAAGTATCTTAGACAGAATTTGAACTCAGCTCTTTCTGATTTCAAATCCAGGGCCTTATAAAGTGAGATGATTTGTTCAAGGTCCTACAGGGGATAAGTGGTAGAGTCAAGATCTAGCCCCACTTCTCTTCCCACTGTGAGTTTTATGTCCAACACTGTATGGTGCTGGGGAAGCTAGGACAGTATCCTTCTACCTTGTACTTCTAAAAGTGTGCCTAAAAAAGCGAGCAGCCCACCGAGAGTGATGCAGACCCCCTCGGATATATCCACAGACACCTGTGGCCTGAGCTCTGGTCCAGAGAGAAGGGCTTCCTTTGTGGCAGGGCCCCCTAAAAGCCTCTGCCTCGTCCCAATTCCCCTCCCTGGCGGGGTGATACACCTCCTCTCCTTTTTGTCCCAGGTCATCAGCTTTTCCAACCCTCCTCCTTATCCCTGACACCCCCAAGCCCAAATCCCAGTGAAAAGCCAGTACCCCAGCCTGCTTAGGTGTAAGGCTTCCCCCGGGGCCCTTAGTTCTGCCGAGGGAAGAGAACCCAGAGCAAAAGGGACAGGCTCAAGTCCCCTTCCCCCTTCCCCCGCAGGGGCCAATGCGCCAGGGGCAGGGTCCGGGGGGGAGGGGGACCCCTTTCTTAGCAGTTCCGAGGTGCTGAGTGGCATCACCTCCCAGGACTCCAAACGCTTCCTGGCTTGTTATAATCCTCTTAAGTTCTTTTCTCTTCTCCCCCAGTGATTCGGCAGGGCTGTGGGCCTCCGGGCCCCTCCTCCACACCGCCCGATTCTCTCGGGGGCAGGAAAAAGGCCTCCCCGGCTCCGCGGTTTAGAGCTCATTATAGGTGAAGGCAGCGAGGTGTTCGGCAGGAGGGGCGGAACTAATCACTTATCTAGAGTGCAGACCTTGGGGCCCGGCCTCTAGCCCGGGGCTGCGGCGGAGGAGCCGAGGATGCTCAGCCCGGCTGCTGCCTTTTCCTGGGCCCTAGAAAGAAACTCAGGGCCTCGGCCCGGTTGGTGCAGGCTTCGGAGCCATCGTGCGTGGGGCCGAGCCCGGTCAGGCGGGCACTCACGAAGCGCCGCCGCCGCGCCAGCTGTGCCCAGCTCTAGAGCGGCCAAGAAAGGGGAAAGCCGGCCCCGCTCGCAGGGAGAGGCCGCGCCACTTCTGAAGGAACCGCGGCCAGCCGCTGGACAGCGGCCAGCTATTCACAAAGCCCCCGCCGGGCGGGCAACCAGCTGCGTGGGCTGAGGGGCAGGGGCGCTGCCCGCTCCTCGGGGAAGTCTCCAGTGCCACGAAGGAAGCGCCCTGCCATGGGGGGCCCCCGGGAAGCCCCGCACCCAGCCCGGCCCGGACTCTGGGCTAGCAAGCGAACCCCAGGAAGGCGATTCAGCTGCTGGGAAAGGTGCGACACAAAGCGACAGGAGGGAGCACTTTTAATCAGGAGCGAAGATTACCCTAATCCCCAAATGGGCTTACTGGGAAAGAAGAGCCGTTTGTCCGGGGCAGACATTGTTAAGACAATGGGAGAGGAGTGTAAAATTAACCCGAGGAAGGCCTGGGCCTGGAGCCCTCAGAATGAAAAGGTCAGCCCGGTGGGGCCAATTAACCCTTTCGAGGCCCCGGCCCTGCCCTGGGAAATGACCTGAGGTTGGGAAGGGAGCTGTCCCAGGCTAAGTGACTCCCTCCACTGCGGAGAACCCAGCAGCGAGGTGTTCACCCCCTGTGAGACATCAGAAGGATTCCGAAATACAGAAGCTGCTTTCCAAAGTGTAAAGCCTTGTGTATATAAACACACATATATCCATGCATATGCACATACATGTGTGTATAGTATAGTGTATATATTTTTATTACACACGCGGTGTTGATGACAATCATTCTAAGATTCCTGAGTATGTAGATTGCTTCAGGAATCTCAAAGAACTATATAATAGTAGCACTGATGTAGCTCTGAAAGATTTTCCCAGCACTTTTACAAAGATTATTTCATTTAACCTTACAACTCTGTGAGCTAGGTGCTATTATCATCCTCATTTTACAGATGAGGAAACAGAGGCCCAGAGTGGTTAAGTGACACAGATAAGTCCTGTGCTCTACCCACTGCACCACCCTGTTGCCTCAAACTATTAATTTAAGATGCACAAATGTGTTTATAAGGTGTTTACAAAGTGCTTTGCAAATCTTTAAACATTAGAAAAATGCTAGCTAGTACTACTATCATTGTGGCTATAGAGCCATAGACCATATGGTGTAGTAGGTACAAAGCAGACCTCCAAGCCAGGAAGGCCTAGATTCAAGTCTCACCTCAATTTCACACAGACTGTGTGACTCTAGGCAAGTCATAAGTCTCTCGCTGCCCTCTAAGACTTTTAAGTGTAGAGAAGCTGCCATCTGGCCTTGGTGGAGGGAATTTCTGGATCTCAGATCCTTTCATCTCTTGGGTAAATCTCTTAGCCTGTGTTGGTTTCAGTTTCCTTACATCTAAATGAATGATTCTGGGTTAGGTCACTTTTAAAGTCCTTTTAATTCTAGATTTATGCTTCAAGGAGCTTCAGGAAGTGGAGGGGTCTTCACAAGCATCTCATCTTATATATGCATATCACATATATACATGTGTATATCTACCTACATACATATGTGTGTGTGTGTATATATATATATATATATATATATATATATATATATATATATATACACATATGGAATTGAGTGACTTGCCCAAGGTCTTCAAGGTAATAAGAGATGGAGATGGAATTCAAACTGCTTTCCTATATCTCTTCTCCCTGTGACAACTAAACTCCTAGAACAAAATGTATATATTCTCTATCTTCACTCTCTTACCATCCACTCACTTCTCAACCCTTGCAATCTGACTTCATTCTCTGGCACTCCAGTACAAGTATGCTTTCCCAGGTCACCTCTAGTTTCTTTCTTACTAATTCCAGTGTCCTTTTGTACATCTGCATCCTTCTGGACCTGCCTCTCTGGAGCATTTACAATGTCAACCACCCCCTCCTTCTGGACTCTCTCTCCTCCCCAGTTTTTGGTGACTCTACTCTCTCCTGGTTCTCCCCTTATCTAAATGATTGCCTCATCTCCTTTGTAAATTTTATCATCCATGGAATGTTGCCATGGGGGAAGACTGGGTGGTTTAGTTTGACTGGGGCATGGGGGTGGAGTGGATGATAACAGGTAATCATTCTGTAAAGATAGGCTGGAGCCGGTTGCAGAGACTTAATTAAACATTAGTAAAACAGATGAGTTTTATTTTATTGAGGATGTTGGATGGTTCAGTGGATGGGGTGCTGGACCTGGAGTTGAGAACACCTGAGTCTAAATTCTGATTTAGATTGATTTCTGACTTTCCCAAGAGATTTTAGATCTAAAAAGCCCACCCACCTCAGATAATTACTAGCTGAGTGATCCTGGACAAATCAGTTAATCTTTGCCTGCCTCAGTTTACTCATCTGTAAAATGAGAATAATAACTTCACCTACCACTCAGGGTTGTAGTAGGAATAAAATGAGATAAAAATTGTGAAGCACTTTGCAAACCTTAAAGCACTGTTATATAAATATCAGCTATTAACATTTATCCTAGAGATAAAATGAAGTCATTAATACTTCTTGAGTAGGGCTGCCATGGCCAAACATGTTCAGATATCACCCCTGACACATGCTGTCTACGTGACCCTGAGACAGTGATTTCACCTCTCAAGGTTCTAGGAAATTCTGGTCAATGTTCTCTCATAGATACCCTCCATGGCCATTCTGCCCAGTGTACTTATGGGATATAAAACAATGGGGGTGTAGTAGAATGGGGACAGGGATCATATTAGGAATCAAGAAGACTTAGATTTAAGTTCAGACTTTTATATAAATGTTAATATTATATAAATACTGACATATCACTTGACCCCTCAATGTGCCCAGTGAATAATCTGAGATTAATTGCTGACCTTTGTTGGGGAGGACAGCTTCCCTTTAACGATGAAACCACACAAATAACTAAAAAAAAATAAGATGTTAACACCTGCATATGAGTTGGCTGTTGCTGTCCTTGGTTCTTGAAGAGGACTGAAATTCCCTCACTATGTTGGAATCAAGATACGGTGTGTCTGACTGGCTGATCAGACCCATGTGAGCTCAGAAGGCTCTACGTAGGTTGACACAAATAGTCCATATGAACATTTGGAATGGAGATGGCTCTAAATTTGCGCATCTCATTTCTTTTGAACTACTGCAATTTTATTTCACTCATAGAACATAGCACTTTCTGTGATTTGGTTGTAGGCCTTTGGCAGTGTCTCCCATGTCTCACAATCAATCCCAAAATTCTGCAGAGAGACCCTGAGAACGTCCTCACATCACTTCTTCAGTCCTCCATGTGAGCCCTTGAGTATAGGAATCATTAAGTAGCAAAAGAATAGCCACAGATGACTATGCAGGTCCAATTTTTTTATTTATCCTTTCTCTGATAAAATGAATTTGATCAAAGAAGTCAGAATAAACCCTCTTCCAAACACATTCAAATCATGTTGCTTAATATTCCTATTATGAAGAAACCATCCCAGTAGCAAAGATTTATGGCATCACTTTAGAAAATAAATCATTCATCGAATGCATTATTTAGAGTATTGTAAACTTTGGGAAAATCAACAGTAGAGCTATTTCCTCTTGCTCTTTTGGAGAGGGGGGAGGTGGTGGGAGGTAATGAAGATTTGGAGGTTTCAGAAGATACGAAAGCCCTAAAGAGAGGGGACAATGGATCATGAGTTAGATTTGAAGTCATGACATGTAGGTTCAATACCTAACTTGACCATTAACTACCTATGTGACTTGTTTGAGTGTTACAACTTCTTGGGCAAGAGTTTTCTGTTCATAAAATATGGTGCTTGCACCAAATAATCTGAAAATTTATTTGAGCTCTAATCAATCAACGAAGACACATCGACCTGCTACAATAGACCAGGCAGCAAAATCACTGCTGGGAATAAATATAAAGAAAAAAATGTAAAATACTCCCCTGCCCTCATGGAATTCCTTACATTTTGCTCTCTGATCTCTCAGGAAAATGGTAAATTAGGAACTAAACAGCTTACTAATCATGCCAGCTATGCCTTGGAAATGGAATGAAACAAGTACCAAAACGGCAAAATTAAGATTATTGGCATGATGATAATTTTCTTAGAATTTAAAAAAATTTCCAAAAATGACAGAGTAGTCTCAGTTAGAGGAAAAAGCAGCAGAACTGAGAAGATCTCCTGTCTTTCTGCCTGCCTTCTTGAGAACATGCAAAGGTTAAAGCAGAGAGCTGTCCTAAGACAGTGCCTAAGACAATGTCCTATTAGACATGACAATGTTTAGAGTTAAGGAAAGCCAGCATCCATTGGAACTGGGGGAAGAAGTCATTTTATGAATTTGAACTATTGGTCACAATTCCAAAGCAGGATGGGTTAAATAAAAATAGACCTACATTCCCTTGCTGACTCTGGGCAGGGGACAACCCTGTCTCCCGTCTTATGGAGAGCCTCATGAATTATTTGTGTGGGATTGCCAAATCAGAGAGAGGAATGTGGCAGCAATTCAAAGTTGCTTTAGCAGGGATTATCCATTTGGACCAGGTGGAATTTATGAAAGATTGTTTTCTGATCCCGAGACATGCTCTGTCAGTTTAATGGAGTGTCGCTGTCTTCGAACTTGAATATTGTGGTTGTTATCAATCCATTGTAAATGAGAAAAGTCCTCAGTCATGCTGAATGAGGATATTTATATGTAAATAGAAGACATTTTTCTTTTGCAATACCTTTATTCCTGGGATTGAAGGGCATGTGATACTCCAAAGGCTACGGGAACCACCAAAAACCATCGAGGTTTAAAGAAAACTAGAACCCACTGGGTAGTGCAGCATTTCCTTTGTCCTGTAATCTCACTCCAAAGTTTGCTGGAGATGGAGGAGGAGGAGAAAGAGAGGAAGAGGGCAAAACAGCAACAGGAAGACTGTACTCTGGCAGAAATAAATCTCAAAGGGAATTTTCCAGAGAATCAAAGATTGGGAAGGAACTTTGGAGGTCATCAGGTTCAACTTTACTGGAAGCAAAGATCACTAGGGTTCTCAACCAGTTGTCATACAGCCTCTTCTAGAACACTCTGAGAGACTGGGAGCTCAGTTACCCCCAAGAGAAAGCCTATTATGCTTTAGGTCACAGGGGTAGGGAACGTGCAGCCTCAAGGATGCATGTGACCCTCTAGGTCCTCAAGTGAGGTCCTTTGTCTTTTTTTTGCAGGTAGAAGAAAAGTCCTTTATTTTGTAGGCTGAATGTAGGCATGAGTGTATACAATAAACTAGTGACTTTGATTGTCAAAGGCCATACTTGAGGACAGAGAGGATCACATGCAGCCTCGAGACCACAGGTTTCCCACCCCTGATTTAGGAGAGCTCTAATTTGGGGGAATTTTTGCTTTACATTGGACCATAAACTACCTCTCTTTAACTTTCACCCATCTGAACTAGTTATGCCCTATGGGACTCTACAAAATAATTAACTCTCTTTGCCATATGGAAACCCTTTAAATAGCTGAGGTTGGCCGGTCTGTATCCCTTAAAACTTATTTTCTCTAGGGTAAACATCTCTATTTCCTAAAATCTGTTCTCATACATCAGTGTTTCTAGGTCAGATTCCCATGGACATCATTGAGCTTATCATTGTTCCTCTTTAAGTGTAGTGCCTGGAATTGAACCATATATGCCAGGTGCAGTCTGGGTAAGTACAATACAACTGTGTTCTACTTTGGATTGCTATACCTTTTTATTTATTTTTTATTCTGAATGTAATTAACACCAAAAAAAAGGATTTTTTCCATATATAAATAGAAAAGAGGATTATATGTGAAATGATGAAATTATTTCATGTCACTTGCTTTTTAAAATGCATATAACAATTTCTTTTTTAATCAAAATTTTCTATTTTTCCAATTGAATATAAAAGTAATTTTAACATTAATTTTTTTAAACTGAGTTCCAAATTGCCTCTTTCCCTTCCCCCCATGAAAAGGCAAGCAATTATGTATATATATAAACATATATAATATGTTATATTATATATATACATATATGCATATATATATGAAGAGTGTCATGCAAAACACATTTCCAAATTAGCCATATTGCAAAAGATGCAACATGCGAAAAAACCCAACTATGGTCTATTTGCATTTAGACTCTATCAGCTCTTTCTCTGGAGATGGAGAGCATTTTTCATCACGAGTCCTTCAGGACTGTCTTGGATCACTGCGAAGTCATTCACAGTGGACCATCATGATAATGCTGCTGCTACTGTGAACACTGTTCTCCTGATTCTGCTCACTTCACTTTGCATGAATTCATATGTCCTCCCAGATTTTTCTGCAAACATTCTGCTCATCATTTCTTATAACATCCACTCAGTTTCCAATTCTTTGCCACCACAAAAAAGGCCGGGTATAAATATTTTTGTACAAATATTACCTTTGATCTTGTTGGGATACAAACCTAGTAATGATATTGATGGATCAAAGGGTATGCACAGTTTTATAGTCCCTTGGGCATAGTTCAGCTTGTTCTCCAGAATGGATGGATCAGTTCACAACTCCACCAACAGTGCATTAACTGCATAGGATAATCTCAGGACATTCTTTTCAGAATGTCTTATTTGCCTGTGTTTCCTTCTGAACTTCTTTTTGCTCTCTTCTGCATGTTAAAAAAAATGCTTTTCTTTCTCTTCCACTATATTTTCATGCTCCTCCATATATAAACATTTAAAGATAATAGCACATATAGCACATGTATATATGTATTTATATGTGGGTATATATGATATGTATGTCCATATTATATGTAATAAGTTTATATATACATATGTTATCTGTTATGTGTATATATGTAAACATACATGTGTCAGATATTGTGTGTATGCATATATATGTATGCATAGACATACATATACACACGTTATACTTTTTGATAGATTTCAATTTAGCCAGAAGTCACATAAGCTTTTCTAGTAGCTAAAAGAAAATACTGACCCATATTCAAAGTGGAACCCCTAAAGGCAGCACAGTAACAGGAGCCAAGTAGACCTGAGTTCAACTTCAGCCTGAGACACTTAGTAGCTGTGTTATCGTGCACAAGGCTCTTAATTTCTGTTTTCCTCCATTTCCTGAACTACAAAATGGGGCTGATAATAATAGTACCTGCCCCTGTCTCTCAAGGTTGGTGACAATCAAATGAGATAATGCTTATAAAAGCATTTACCGCAATGCCTGGCACATAGTAGCTCCTATATGAATGCCTCCTCTCTTCCCTTTCCCCCCATATTACCTTCACCTCTGTGATACCACCAAAAGAATGGCAGCCCTAGAGTCAGAGAACCATGGCGCAATCTTGCCCATGACTCTTACCACCTGGGTGACCATGAAAGTCACCTAACCTCCTGAAGGCCTCAGTTTCTTTCTCTGTAAAATGAGAGGATTGAACTAGATGGACTCTGAAGTTTCTTCCATCTCCAGAGCTAAGACCCTTTTCACAGAAACTGCTCTTTGTCTCCATTTCCTCCACAAAGGACCAATATTTAAATCTGACTGCTCAACCTTTTCTGAATCCATCAGACTGTGTTATTATCTAGTCTCTTATCTCTCCATTATTTTCACAGAAAAAAATGCAAGATATTTCATGAAATCTGTTGGTAAAATGCAGGTAAATGGTGTTCCTGGCACTCCCCTCACCTAGGAGTGCAGCAGTTCTGTCAAGAGGAAGGAATAGTATCTATCTAGAATGATGTGGCATTCTGGAAGTTATGGGGGTTCTACATGATCATGGCTTTCTTCTCACCATATTTACCAACTAAACTATCTCTTGAATGTTTCATTCTAGAATAAAAATCGAGTTCACTGGCCTATAGTTCAAAGTCTGTTTTGTTACCTCTTTTTTTTAAAAAATATTTTTGAAAATCAGTATAACATTTACCCTAAGAGACTGAGTTTTGCTGATTTGAGATGAAATGATTATTGGTTTGGCCCATCATGAATTGATTAGGGGTGAATCAGTTGGTTCAGTCTGATGGATGAGAGCTGCCCTTTTGTGTAGGATCTATAGAAAGGGACCATCAGACCTGATTGGCTAATGGTTGTGTGTTGGCTTTTTCTCTTCTTTTTTCTTATTTTTTTGGTGGTGGTGTTGGAGCAAGCTAGAGTTAAGAGAGAAACTACATACTCTATCCTACCCCTAACCATTCCAATCCATCTCCACCCCTTCTAAACCTGTACTGGCTGCAAGGTGCTTGTATATAAAACCCAAATTAGAGAATTTAAAGTCAAGGTTCCTATTTTCAGCCTTAGAGGGGTAGAGGTGTGACTTCTCATACTCAGATATAGGTGCTGTGTCTAGAGCAACTGTGGCCAGTAACTGGGCTGGAGAGAGTTCCTGAGTCCCATCTTTCTGGAGGAGTTTAAGAATTTCTGGAGTTTGTGATCATCTAGCCCTCTGGAGAGAGGAGAAGAATCCCTGGGTATCTCTAGCCTCTTGTCCCTAGATCTAGAAGTCCCGTGACCCAACCTCTTGAATACAGAAGGAAGGAGTGACAGGAGCCTGAGTTCCTAGATGCCAAGTTCTTGGTCTTGGCTCCACTCATTTTCTGCCCCACTTGTACTGTTCCATCCTCCACACCTGGGTCCATCTCCATGGACACCTTGGATACCCTGCCTAGGAAGAGCTAAGTTACTCAACTCCAACCTCTATTGAATCAGCCCTTTTTACCATGGTCACTTTCTGCCCTGAAATTGTACAGACCTCATGCCATTTTCTACCTCTGGTTCTGACTACTATAATCAAGTTAAAGCTGCCATCCTCTGCAACTGGCATATTCCTGGACTCTCCTATGGCTCCACTCGACGTCTTTGGGACTCCCTAAGTAATATGCTTCTCCCTAGCCACTACTCTCCTATGTGTACTGTAAGAATGCATTTAGAGTTACATACATAACTGAGTAAACTCCCTGAGGTCAGAAACTGTCTCATTTTTGTATTTGTAGCATGAATATTTAGCACATAGCTCTTAAATGGATCAATAAATGTTTTTTTCATCTATTAATTCAGCTGTGGAGAGAAGATGGTGTAACAACCTGACCCAAGAAATAACTGCCATAGAGAATGAAACCATTTGGTTGAATGGGAGCATTTTTGAGCCCACAGTCTTTTAGAGGAGGCCTAAGGGAGTGGGGAACCTATAGCCTCAAAGTCACATGTGGTGTCTAGGTCCTCAAGTGTGGCCCTTTGACTGAATCCAAACTTCACAGAACAAATTCCAACAGGAAAACAATCTGTTCTGCAAAACTTGGACTCAATCAAAAGGCTGTACCCAAGGACCTAGAAAACCACATGTGTCGTTGAGGCCACAGGTTCCCCATTCCTGCTCTAGGTGATAGCCTCAGTCCTCTTAACAAGATACTAACAGATACACCCTCCATGGAAAGATAAAATCAATCTCAAAAAAAAAAAATGTCTCCACAAGACACTGAGCCAGGTTTGTGACTGAGGAAAAAGACCATTAGACTTAGAAGTAGGAAGTCCTGAATTCAAATTCTGTCCTCCTAGAGGACTCAGTTCATCCCTCTTCCCTCACAACAAGGCTATTGGGAGAATCCAATGAGATAATAACTGTAAAGTGCTTTGTAAACTTTGAAGCATTGAAAGCTCCTTATTACAATCATGGAGCTCACTGAGCAGATTCCCTTTTTAATTAAATACCTTTTTTTGGACTGAAGTAATTTTAAACTTCTTTTTACAAAAATAAAACCAAGCAACCCCATGTGGTAAATTAAATGTTTGGTCAAAAAAAAAATAAATAAACCAGCTAAAAGCATCATCCTTTGATTTTAGTGCAAATTTTAGAATGAAGTGACGTCCCTATCATTTATAATAAAACTGCATGATCCAATTCAATGAATTCCAGTCACATGCTACCTTCTTACTTGTTAATAAATTATTTTTTGCACTTTCAAAGTCACAACAATCTATTACTATATTGATATAATGAGCAAAATACTATATTTACTGTACCCTTTTAATTATTAGGTGTTCTGTATGGTATAAAAATAGCATTTTAGATGAAAACTTTTGAAAATTCTATTCCTAACCTATTCATAATATTTGAAGTCATATGTAAATTTCCTGTCTGAGCTACTATATATTTGTGGGCACCAGTGGCAGTAAAGTCAACCCAAGGAAGCCTACAGCCCCAGAGGGAATTCCTCCATATTAAACCCTGACCACCTCTTTTCTCCCCAGGATTTGCTATGCTTTAGAATATCTATTGAGTGCAGTGGAGGTGGGCCTCTGGGGAAGACAAGCCTTACAGACTTATGATAACTGTTTCCAAGGATTTGAAGGGCTGTCTGTAAGAAGAGTATATGTTCTGTGGAGCCTCAGTGGGTAGAAGAAGAATATGAACTTCCTGAGGGCAGAGATTGCCTAATTTTTGTTTTTAAATCCCTGGTGCTGGGTGCATAAAGGGAACTAAGTAAATCCTGATTGAATCCATCATACAAATGTATTAATTCCCCACTCTGTGCCCAGAAGTGGGCTAAGTGCTAAGGATACAAAAGCAAAAATGAAACATTCCTTGCCAGTAGTGGGGGTTGTCAAGAATGAGAGAAGAAGAGATGAACATCCTCTGATCTAAGTGGCCTCAATATACCATCCACCCTTAGCAAAATCAATATGGCGGTCCATCCTTCCCTGCCCCCATGACCATAGCAGTTCTAAGACTGCATGGCCAAGTATGAGGAGTCAGGAAGAAGGAAAAGCATTAGACGCACAGTTGAGATGGAGGAGAGAGTCTTTGGAGCAGACACTTTAGGTCTCACATAAATGCTCCAGCAGAAATCAAAAGAAAACAACAAGTCCAACAATGACTAAGAAAACCAAAGAGAGACTGCATCCTTCATCAGCCATAAGATTTCCTAAGGAGACAGTCTATACCTTTAGGCACTGAAGAGAAGGTCCATCTAGAAAAGTGAGGGTTTGCTACACTTAGAAATCTTCTCAGATGGACCAGAAACAGCCCAACGACAACTGGAGTACCATGGAGCAAGAAGATAGGAGTGCTCCAAGGAAGAAGCCTAAGGTCAATCTGACATCCACAGAACTCTGACCCTAGATGTGAGAACAGGATCTAAAAAAGAAAGATTTTACTCAATCCACGTCATCCCAAGGATTCTGAAAATCTGTGGCACATTGACCTAAGCTGCCCCAAGGGCCTTGAAGAATTTGGGTCTCTGTACCAAGGGGACATAGGAAGGCCTTAAACCAACCAGCAATGAGCACAGACACCTATGGAAGTGAAAGCCAGCAATAGTATCTCAAATAACACAGGTAAAACATTATTCTATCCAAGGATATAAGATCAACAAAAATCGAGCCCTAATACAAAATTCAAGTTGAGAAAGTAAGACTAGAAATACGAGTAAGTGGAAAATATGCCAATGATAAATAAATACTATGGATCCAAGGATATCCAAGACTCAAATATAGAAGAATAATTCCATAACACCTACAATCAGTTATTTTTTACCATGAGTAAAAAAAATGCTTGATCAGAAGGTCTATAAGAGTTCCCAAAACAAAGTAAACAAGTGATTTAAAAAAATGTAATGTAGATGAAATAAGAATACCAGAGGAAACTTTGGGAAGTAGAAAAAGAAGCTTAGGAGAGGATATACTAACCTTTACCCAAGGAACAGGTTACCAAAAATTATAATGGATAAAACAAAAATCTCATTCCATGAAATGACAAGAATTTTTTAGAGAAAAAAAATTGAACAGATTGAAAAAAAAAGATGAAAATATAAGGTCTTGTTAAAACAACAACAGCAACAACAAGTAACTTAGAAAATAAGCCAAGGAAAGGGAATTTAATAATCAACTGACTACCTGAGCACCATGACCAAAACAAAGAAAGAAACAAACAAAAATACCTAGATGTTGTAGTTCAAAAAATTATAAAAGAAAACAACCCGAATTTATTAGAACTGGAGGAAAAGGCATATTAGTTACCTTCTGAAAGAAACCCTAAAATGAAAACTCTAGACATCCCATAGCCAAAATTCAGAATGTACAAGAAGAAGGGAAATCTATGATCATGGTATAGATAAAGAGGGGCAGAGACGCAGACGTAGATTATTTAGATTATGTCACAAATGCTAAACACATTCATCTTTAATGACCATTTTGTTGTTGCTGTTAAGACAAGTAAAGGGAGCAAAGAGAGAAGAGTGTGCAAGTAGTATATGATAGTGGTAAGGAGTGTGTAAGATAGTTGTCTGGAAGAAAATATACAATTAATAATTATAGCCATGAACATGAATAACATGAACTCACCAATAAACTAGAAGATGATAGCAAAATGAATTACAAAGCAGAATCTGACATGTTGTTTGTTTTAGAAATACAATTGAAATATAAGGATATACAGAGTTACCATAAGGAGTTGGAGCAAAATCAGTTTATAGAGATAATCTCAAAAAAGGAAAAGCAGGCTATTAACCATAATCTCAGAAAAGATAACAGTAAAAACATTCAGACCTTGTATTCTGCTTTGTAATTCATTCTCCTTATCCTCTTCCATTTTCTGGGTGAATTCATCCCATTCATATTCATGGGAATGAATTTTAGTTGTGTATTTCTGTCAAACTTATCCTCTTATACTTTTCCTTTTCTTTGATCATTGTCTTTCTCTTTACAAAGAGGATGGGGAGAGAGAAGTGTGCTCAACACTAGTGAACTATACTTGATGCTATTTGCTCCTACTCAATAGTCCCTCTTCTTTTCACTCTTCCAGTTCTCAATCATAGACTTTTCCCTTTATTTCTTTTATTTCATCGTAATGACAAAATTTGTTTTATTTATGACAAATGCATCCCTCTTAATACTTTTTGAATTTGTTCTACTATTTCTTGTCATCTCATGGAACCATTGATTTCTCTTTGGTCCATTCTAATTTTTAGGGACTCTCTTACTTGAGTAAGGTTCAGTACTTCCTCTCCTAATCTCCTACCTATTCTTTCTTCTATATTAATCATGTTATTGTAATATATTATCTTATATATTTAATATATATTATATGGGATATAATATGTATTAATTATATAAGAAATCATTCTAAAATATCTTTTAAAAATTATCTTGTTTCACTTCTTCTTGGAACTCTAGTAGTCCTTCTATCAAAACATCCCCCCCACCCAAGGATTTACAGCTATTTTTTTATTCTCTTTTTTGGAGTTTGTGTCACAGCTGTCCCTGAATTGATCCCATTTCTTTAACATCGGTATTTCCTCTGCTTATTCGTATTTCCAATATTATTTCCTGAATTGGGACTTAGTGTCTTGGCTAGGCTCTATATACCTCTGGAAGGGAGGAAAAGGAAGACAATAAACATTTATTAAGTACTCACTACATGTTAG
Organism: Bettongia penicillata ogilbyi; assembly: GCA_023548195.1. Classification (NCBI taxonomy): domain Eukaryota; kingdom Metazoa; phylum Chordata; class Mammalia; order Diprotodontia; family Potoroidae; genus Bettongia; species Bettongia penicillata. The sequence goes on from JAJHZJ010000453.1 coordinate 10,072,569, forward strand.
GCACTGTGTAAAATGTTCATTTTACAAGTATTTTCTCATTTTATACAATGATCCAGTACCACTGCAAGGAATGGTCTTGTTGTATATGGTCCTGATTTCTATTATCTGAATATGGAGTGATGTATTTTTCATGGCCCTCTGGAGCAACTTTTAACAGTAAGCTGAAAACTTTCAGAAGTCCTAGGCCATGGTTTATGGCTTCCCTCTTGGCTTGTTTTGAGAGTACCTTATTCTGCTCTTTTCCAGAATCAGAAAGAAATCACTTCATGCTCCAGATATCTCTAGCTTGCCACTGGTCCTCACTCTGATCTTTAGGATGTTAGAGAACAAAGCAGCAAGCTGTAGCTTTCCTTGACTTACCTCCCTGGAAGCTAAATGAAAGTTTCCATGCACTGGGCTCCCATGCTAGGTTTTCTGCCTAGATTCTGTCTGTAGTGTGTAGCTCCAATGGGATATTCACAGTGCCTATAGAGGCTATGAATATGCCAGCATAGTTCTGAATCAAAAAATAGAGCAGACTCTCCACATGGAAGACAGAACCAAAACACTTATTCAAACACCAGAAAGCCAAATCCATCATAGCAACAAAGAAATCTATTGTAGTAACTGAGAAATCTAAACACATTATCAGGCCTTCCCACAAAAAAGCTCCCCTGAGCAAAATGCCCTTCTCTCACTCACAGTCAGTTGCCTGCTTTCTCTGTCCTTCCCAGCTCTAACCAGTCTGACCAACCTCCTCTCAGCTCTGCTCCAGCTCCACCTCTTCCTATTCCACCCTTTCTGCTCCACTCCTTCCTATTCTACCAGTTCAGCAAACTCCTCCCACCATAGGCTTCATGTAATTTGGGTTTCCATGTGACTTAAGCAGGTCACTTAGGCCTCTTAATGGATGGAAAAGATCTGCCCATTCCATTAAAAATACATTAACAATACATAGTGCCAGCAGCTTTCTGACTTGTCTCCTTGTTTCCATATGAGCTGGAAAAGTGCAGTTATGCCTTCAATTTCTTGATCATTTCTCAATCTGATGTGCTTTCCCCCACCTTATTACAATTCTAGTATGAGAGTTGTACAATTCTTCTCATAATTACTCCTCCATCTTAGATGAAAGGCAGCAACAGTAAAAATAGACCCAGTTAATAGAAATAAAAAAAATGTAATTATATCAAATGTAAAGGAACCATAGATAATATATTAATATCAAATATATATGTATATATATATATTTAATATATGCTCACCAAATGGCATATTTTCTAAATAGGTATAGAAAAATCAACCAAAATAAAGGAAGAAATAGTAAAATTACGATAGTTCCAGATGTCAATTCCCAGTCTAAGACTAGACAAATTTAATGAAAAGGAAAACACACAAGATATACCTGAATAAAGTTCTAAAAAGAACTGTATGTACTAATTCTCTGATAACGAAATGAATGGAAATTTTATACACTTACACACACACATACACACACATACACACATATTTCTCAGCTGTGGTCCTTTATCAGAATTAACCTTGTATTAGAGCAAAGGTCAAAGGTCAACAAACTACAGTTTGCAAGCCAAATCTGGTCTGTCACTTGTTTTGATATGGCCTGTGAGCTAAGAATGATTTTTACATTTTAAAAGAAAGTTGTAAGGATCAAAGAATATGAACAGACATTTTTCAGATGAAGAAATTAAAACTATAGTCTTATGAAAAAATGGTCTCAAATCACTATTGATTAGAGAAATGCAAATCAAAACAAATTTGAGGTACTACATCCCACCTGTTAGATTGGCTATCATGACAAAACAGGAAAATGATAAATGTTGGAGAAGATGTTGGAAAATTGGAACACTAATGCATTGTTGGTGGAGCTGTGAACTGATCCAAACATACTGGAGAGCAATTTGGAACCATGTGTAAAAGGCTATAAAATTGTATATACCCTTTGATACCATACCCTAGCAATATCACTATTGGATCTGTCACCCAAAGAGATCATAAAAACAGGAAAAGAACCCCCACACACACACATACAAATATTTATAGCAGTTCTTTTTGTGGTAGCAAAGTACTGGAAATTGAGGAGATGTTCATCATTTGGGGAATGGCTGAACAAATTGTGGTATATGAATACAATTCTATTATATTGCTATATACTATGCTATTATACTATAAAATGCTATTATACTATAAAAAACAACAAGCGGGCATACTTCAGAAAAACCTGAAAAACTTACATGAACTGATGCTGAATGAAGTGATCAGAATCAGAACATGGTACACAGTAACAGCATTGTTGTGTGATGACTATCTTTTATAGACTTAACTCTTCTCGGCAATGTCATGATCTAAGACAATTCCAAGACTCATGATGGAAAATACTACTCACATCCAGAGAAAGAACTATGGAGTCTGAATGCAGATTGAAGCGCTACTGTCTCTCTCTCTCTCTCTCTCTCTCTCTCTCTCTCTCTCTCTCTCTCTCTCTCTCTCTCTCTCTCAGTTTTTCCCTTTGCTTCTAATTTTTCTTTATAGCATGACTGATGTGGAAATATTTTTAATAAGATAGTACATGTATAGCACATTTCAGATTGCATGCCATCTTGGGGAAGGGGAAAGGAGGGAGGGGAGAAAATTTAGAACTCAAAATCTTATAAAAGTGGATGCTGAAAACTAAAATTAAATTAATTAATTAAAAATGAAATAAAGTTGTATTGCTTTTAAAATGTAAAGACCATTCTTAGCTGGTGGGCCATATAAAAACAGGTGGTGGACCAGATCTGGCCATGGTTTACTCAGCCTTGAACTGGAGAAAAAAGCTTCACACATAAATGTAGAAAAGTAGGAATAGTAAGTGCATTGTTTATTGAATTTAAGACAATAGAAATTATATTCAGCAAAGTGACTTTTAATAAAGGAGTAAAAAGAAATTACAGACTAAATAATTTAATCCTAAAAATGTATGTGTCAAAGAGGAGAAAAATTACACTGAGCCATCAGCTGTTTTGACCTTATCCCATGATACCATAATAGGTTGCCTATCTCAATCACATCTGCACCTTCCTATAATATCTATCCACTGATGAGGATATACACTCTATCAAGTCTGTAATTTAAGGTTTACAAAGTACATTATTCATAAAACCCTTTGAAGTAGGTACCATAAGGATTATTAAATTACCCCCATCCCTACCCCATTTAACTAAGAAACTGAGAATTGGGGAGCTCAAGTGATTTTTCCATTTCTGTACAACCCATGAACATCAGAGGTACGATTCCAACTACATTTCCCTCCTAACTCCACATTAAGTCCTTTTTTCTGCCATTTTGCTAGATCTTTACCTAGAATTCCAAAAAAGATTAATGATCATAGCTTTGGGGAATTTACAGGTCATGCAGCCCAACAGCTTAATTTGTTGAGGCTAAGCAGCTCATCCAGTGTCATGTAGTTGGTGGCAGACCCAGGATTCCAGGTCTTCTAAGTCTAAACCAAATGTTCTTCCTACTGATCGACATTGTCTCCATGTTTGAAGCTCAAGCAGGTTTGGTGATTTGTTCATTGGTGCTCAGTTCACAATCCCATAGAGGTGAGATTCAAACCCTTATTCCTAGATTCCAAATACAACTTTATATCCACACTGCCATGATACTTTTTGGTTTAAAAATGAACAAGGAAGCAAATAAACAAAAAATGCCCAACAAAAGGAAGGGGAATTCTGTTTATAGACAAACACACAGCAAGTTACAATACACTTGATGTCCTTCTAGGCTTTACCTAACCGAGCAAACTATGGTGTTTGATAGTTATAGACCTACTCTACAATGATTCTTTTTTAAAAAATGTATTTAGTATTTTCTTTTCCCTCAGTTATATGAAAAAAGCACATTTTTAACATTTTTCTTAAAACTTTTTAGTTCCAAATTCTTTTGCTTCCTCTCTCCCTACCCCTCCCCATTGAGAAGGCAAGCAATTTGATATAGGTTATATGCATATCACTATGCAAAACATTTCCATGTTAGTCATGTTGTGAAAGAAAATAGACAAAAAAAATCTTCAAGAAAAATAGAGTTAAAAAAAGTATACTTCAATCTGTATTCAGACACCATCGGTTCTTTCTTTGAGGATGGATAACATTTTTCATCCTAAATCCTTTAGCGTTGTCTTGGATCGTTGTACTGTGTAGAATAGCTAAATCATGTTGCAATATTGCTGTTACTTTGTGCACAGTGTGTTTCACTTTACATCAGCTCTACCATGATTCTTTGGGCCAATCTACTTAAGCAGAAAGGAATTCAAGTGAGAAACCTGTAATATCATCAAGAGAGTCTCAAATGGAACTGTCCTGCCAATGATGTAGGGGTTCCTTCAAAAGATGAAGCTAGAACCGTTCTGGAGTCCTGAAGAGAATTAATCCATTCAGTTTGGAAACTCCTATTCTGAGACTTAGCTGTGTTGATTGGTGAAACTCAAACTCAGCCAGTTCACATTATGTGTTGTCATTCACTGTCCAGTCATGTGTGATGCTTCATGAACCCATCTCAGGTTTTCTTGGCAAAGATGCTGGAGTAGTTTTCCATTTCCTACTTCAGCTCATTTTACGGGTAAGGGAACTGAAGCAATCAGGGTTAAGTGACTTGCCCAGGGTCACATAGGTAATAAGCCAGAGGCCAGATTTGAACTCGTCTTCCTGATTCCAGACCTGGTGCTCTATCTCCTGCATCACCTAGCTGTCTTATCCTCACATGATCTAGCCAACTCCAAAACTGATCATGTTCTCCATCCTATCCAGTCATGCATCCACCCTGATAATCTTGCCATCTTGCCTTTACCTTCTCACCTGGAACAGCATCCACCAGACCAGATTTCCAGAAGAACATACCTTTAGTTCCTAGAAAAGATAATCCACTTAACTTTGCCACTTCTATCCTGGATTAGTCAATAATACTTGGATCTTGGTCAGGCATTGATGCTGAGTTGGACCTATATTTAAGGGACAGGAAGAGAGCCTGTATGTGGGACAGACAGCTTGTATGTGGGAAATGATGACACTCTTCCAATGATGCCAAGCCACTGACTGGCACAAAAACCCATTTTTCCAAGGCCAAGTTTTTTTGATAATGTCATGTGGTGGAGGCAGATGATTACTTCAGTGGGGACGGAGTTCTGCACTTGGAGTCAACAAGATACTGGCACATTTCCCATTTCAGAATTGACTAGTTTCATGACCTCAGATGAGTCACTTAATCCTGAGACTCCTCAGACAATTCCTTAATACTTACTTATTAAATCATAGATAGATTATCATCTAAGTTGGTGAAAGGGCTCTCACACTGGAAGTTCTCCCACATTAATAAAGTTATAGTTCCTTTGCATATTGGAAATATAGCTGCAAATCTTCATGTATCACGACCTCAGACACATTAAACTTATGGGTGACTCAAAGAACAAGGGAGAGACACATGGTACAAAGGAATCCCTGAAGAAAGTTTCCTGTGAAGCTAATGTAAGTTCCCTGAAGACAGGGACTTTCCAGTGTTCATCTTTGTGTCTTCAGAACCCGTAAAACGTCTTTGCATATAGTAGGTGCCTAATAAATGCATGTTAATGGATTGATAGTATCATATCCATACCTATGATGTGCAAATAATAATCTAAAGGACATAGTTTGAGACATATTTTACTAGAAAGAATATATGAGCTTGAGCTGAATTGGTATTGGCGCCATTTCATTAATTCATTCATTTACATAAAATCATTCACATAAAAATCCTCTGAGACAGATGTAACCATCAATCCCATCTAACAGATGAGCAAAATGAGGCTTAAAGAGCTTATGTGCCTTGCCTATGGTCACACAGTTAAGAAGCACTAGGGGTGAATTTCATCCCCAGACCGCTCCTGACCCCAAATCCTGTACTTTTTCCTCTCGGCTGAGATGGTCTTTATTTGAATCACATCTGTGCAACCAAGAGTAAATGTTGTGATTTCTTCATTTCTTGCTTTTCCTCAACTGCAAAATGGGTATAATAGTTTGTTTCTATCATCTATCTGTCTGTCTATCTATCTATCTATCTATCTATCTATCTATCTATCTATCCATCCATCCATTCATCTATCTATCTATTTATTTTTGTGCAGGGTAACACTGTGGATAGAATACTGGGCCTGAAGTCAGAAGGACTCATCCTCATGAGTTCAAATCCAGCCCCGGACACTTTCTAGCTGCATGACCCTGGGCAAGTCACTTAACCTTCTTTGCCTTAGTTCTGTCTGTAAAGTGAATGGGAGAAGGAAGCTGGGCAAATTCCTCCGGAATCTTTGCCAACATCACAAAAGGGGTCCCCCAGAGTCAGGCACAACTAAATCAGAAAGCAACTACCACAATATTGGTGGAACTGTTTGAATTTGACAGAGGAGAACTGTTCTAGAGTCATCTAGAGCATCAGTGTTAGCGCTTTCCCAAACCAACAAAGTTATTTACCTTGTCTTGCTTAATATATAATTAAGGAGGTTATTAAGGAATTAGTTATATTATAGTGCATGATAATGGCCCTAATGGATTCATTTGTACATGTTGATGAGACTAGAGATAACCATTAGAAGCTTTCTATGCCATGCTTGAAGTAGAAAGCAATGGCTCTCAGTGGTCAGTCCCATCAGCCTGTTTCCTAGAAAGTTAGGCTGGTAATTACCATGGAAGCGCTCCGATGATTGGCCAAGCTGCCGGTGGGAAGGAAAGGAGCAGATGCAACCTTCCTCCTTTGGTGATCCACAAGCACCTAATTGAAGCCTGTTCTTCCTTGATGTGGGGAGGCAGGAAGCCCAGAGCACTCAGAGCTGTGGCTTCAGTGTTTGCCTCAGCCATGATCTCATCCTTGGCTTCACTAAATATATGCTGTTGGCAGACTCCAAGCTCCAGTTGTGGTTCAGAGCTGCTACACAAACAAAGAAAATGGAACCCAAACCGGAATGACCATACATTCTTACTGGATACCTAGCTTGGGCCACTGGAATGGAAACTACTTGAGAGCAGGGACCATTTTGCCTTATTGTCTCCAGGACCTAGCATACTTCTCAAGTGTCTAATATATGTTCATAGAATCATGAACAAGAAACACTAGGTGTTTGGAGCTACTATGGAACTAGAAGGTCTGGAGCTAGAAGGAAACTTAGGGGTCATCTAGTGCAACCTGCTCCTTTTACCGATGAGGACACTGAGGCACAGAAAGATTAAGTGACCGGGGTTGTAGACCGGGGTTCTGACTCCTGAGTCAGTGCTTATGGATTCACTAAATGATCAGATTGGCCTTAGGGGTAGTTTTACTTCTTTCCTTACTCAATATCACTTCCTGGAAGCCTCTCCCATTCATGCTTAGCACAGTCCCTGGTACACAGTCAGTGCTTAATGCGTGCTCACTGATCTGTTGATAGCTTTTGGAGTTCTTCCTATTTGTCACTGGTCATGGTGCAACACTCTTCCATTCTATCCCTTTGCCAAGAGTAGTTCAGCCACCGCCCAGCCGCTGGACACATGACTCATTATCAGTATTTGGTTAGCAATTCCACCTCTTAAGGGGCCAGGCCAAAGTATCTCTTGATATAGGACCATGTGGACAAGCTTGCTTGCTGTTACTTCAACAGTGATTGTCTTCTCCATTTTGGTCGCATCCTGACTTTGAAGTAGAAGAAAAAAAGCCAGTTCATTATCATCTGCCCATAAGTCTGTTTTTCTCTTACAAAAAAGTAAATGTCCCTCCCAAGAGCAATGGATAGACTCATTGTAGACACAAAAGAGGTTTCATTGTATTACCAATGGTGATTTCTTGCATGCAAGGACCTCCAAAAGAATTCCTAAAGTCATAGATTAGGGTGAGATGGGACCTTAGATGTCACCAGCTTCCTCATGGTACAGATGAGGAAACTGAGGCCCAGAAGAGAGAAAGTGAATTGCTCAAAGTCACACATATAGTAGGTGGTAGAGCCAGGATTCTAATGTCCTGAATTAAAATCCAGCTCTTTCCTCTGCATCAGAGTCCATCAAGGAAAGTATAATGAAGTGGAAAACAATGGGTTTGGAACCAGAGGACATAGGATTAAACCCCAGATTTATCACTTACTACCTGGGTCAATCACTTACGACCTTAGGTCAATTACTTAAACTATCAGGACCTCAGTTTCCCTATCTGTAATATGAGGAGGTTAGAGTAGAGCTCACTTTCAGCTCTAAATCTATGATTCTCTCTCTTTCTCTGTCTGTCTGTCAGTCTGTCAGTCAGTCAGTCTGTCTGTCTCTCTCTTTCTCCCCTTTGAGAATTTCTCAGTACTCAAACAGCTAAGACCCCCTTACCCAGTAGTTCTTGTCCTATAATCAGAGAAACTAATTACAAATGTTGGGCCTAATCATAGTAATCTTGCTGTCTGGTCAGTGGTGAGCGTATTCCTTCTGTCCCTCATTCAGATGGTATCTTGCGTCCATTTTCCATGCTTGGAAGTGGTCAGTTATGCTGAGGTGGGAGAAGTTATTTACTGTCTTTCATTGGTTTGCTGAGATATGCCTGCAAAGCCAGTCTTACCTCATATAGTAAGTTCCTGAAATCCATGACCTTCTTTGAGGTATAGCATCTTGTTTCTGCCCACCCAGAGTGGTATCTTCCTGCTGATCTCCACCCCAGTTGTATTATCGTTATCCTGGAACATATGAGCTCCAAGGAGTTTTAAGATCCCATAAAGCCAAGATGTGTCTTAGCTTCCCACACCCACTATGCAGTGCTGTGCTGCTAATAACATTGGATGGTAGATTCGGAGTTGGAAGGGACCTTAGAGGTCCAGTTGTTCTATCCTTATCTTATCAATAAGGAAAGTGAGACCAGAGAATTGAAGAGACTTGCCTAAGGTTGCACAGTAGGGTGGGGATTCACGTCCACTCACTTCCAATCCAGTGCCTTTGCTACCTCTCAGCATATCATTCAAGTCAATTCCATCCGGCATTCTTAAAGTGTTAAAAAAGCCTGAACAATCTGAAGTCAAAAGAACTGAGTTCCAATCCCAGCCTCAGGCAAATCTCTTATTCTCTTCAGGCCTCAGTTTCCTCTTTTGTAAGATAAGAGTTGTACTAGATCAGTGATATCAAGTTAAAGTAAAAACAAGGGCCACTAATTTAGACACAAGGCTCCCTGCACACTACATATTGATGTAGCTTTGAAATGGTGGTGATGGTTGATGCTCAGTCATGTCTGACTCTTTGTGACCCCAATGGATTACAGCACACCAATACCGTCCATTGAGTTTTCTTGGCAAAGGTACTGGGTGGTTTGCCATTTCCCCCCAGTGGATTAAGGTAAACAGAGGTTAAATGACTTGTCTAGGGTCACACAACTAGTAAGTGTCTGAGACCAGATTTGAACTCAGATCTTTGTGACTCCAAGGTCCAGTGTTCTATGCACCGAACCATCTAGCTGCCTCACTAAATTGACATTTAAAATGTGATATTATCTACATTTTATCACATTTTTATTTATTTTCTTAAGTATTTTCCAATTCCATTTTAATCTGGTTCAGGTGACACTGGGGAGTTTTGCAAGTCCCATGTGACTGGGTGGGTCAGGTATCAGATACCTCTTGACTAGAGACCACTAGGATTGATTTCATGTCTGAATCTATGATCCTAAATATACAACACTGTGTTAGACACCAGGGATAGAAACTGAACTAAATCGAACCAAATATAGCCACTATTCAAGGGGACCAACCTTCCTTGAACTTCCCCAACACATACATACCCATGACCCTTGCAGGGCAGGTCCAAAGGAGGGTCACCTATCAAAAGAACTATGGAGGTTGGGGTTCTTAAAACTATATATAGCTCAAAACCGCTCTCCTCATCAGTGAACTCACCTTTAATAGTCAGAGAATAGACACACAGTCCCCAGTGAAGGCCTTTGTTAAGGTCGCTGAGTAAGAACAGTAGGGAGAGCTAGCATTTATATACAATGCTCAGCACTTTACAAATATGATTTTATTTCATCCTCACAACTCTGGAGGCAGGTGCTGTAATTATTCCCATTTTGCAGTGGAGAAAATGGAGGCAGACAGAGGCAAAGTGACTTGTCCAGGGTCAACTAGGAAGTGAGGCTTATCAGAAATCAGGTCTTCTTGACTTCCAGTCCACAACTCTACCCTGTTATAGCTCCAAAGCATTGTCCCACAAAGCCGGAACATACTTTCTCTTTTTAAAAATGTTTTATTTTTAAAATTCTGAACTTAATAAATGCCCCCACCATGAGCCTTTGTGCAGAGAAAGTAGAACAGAAAGAGAGAATCATGCCTTAAGCTGCAAGACTCTATTACATGTAGTTTGCCATGGAGTGCTCTCCCATACGTATTCACCTATCAGTGACAGTTGGCACAGGCTCAGAGGATGATGATAGTGAAGAAAGAAGGGAGGGGAACCCTGGGCAAGGTGACTGAGACCTTCAGTCCTACAAGGTCCCAAAGTCCTTTTCTTCTGGTATCCTCAGGTGGTCTGGACCTGCTCCTGGATGTAGCTAGGCTCCTGACTGCCATGACTGACCCTCATGTTTCACGACTGGCACTGCTTCCAGGAATCACACTCCACAAAGCTCTCTCCCTATCCCTCCCTCCTTCTGTTTCTTTGTTTCTGTCTTTCTCTGTCCATTTCTCTGTCTCCCTCTGTCTGTCTCACAGTCTCTGTTTCTTTCACTTTTTGTCTCCTTTTGTGGGTGTCTCTCTCTTATCTCGGTCTCTCTGTGTGTCTCTCTGCCTCTGTCTCTCTGTGTCTCTCTATCTCTCTGTCTCTGTCTCTCTCCTTCCTTCCTCTCCTGTCTCGCTCCTTTGCTGTATTCAGCAGCCCATCATATTCCCAAAGTCACTTTGGTCAAGAGGGGTGTGTGTGTGGAGGGTCATGAAAACAGGCTCACTTACCCTGCTGGTCAGTGATAGCCAGCCAGCCACAGGTCTCCCTGGATTCAGAAGTTTGCTTCCCAGGGGCTTCCCTTTGCACATGACCCTGTGAGAGACACAAACACTCAATCTTCCATTTCTTCTCTTGTCCTGACTTTGAAGAGTCACCTTGTTTAGAGGAAATTGCCCAATGGCTACAGAGTCAGAGGCCTGGATTCAAATCCTACCATTTTCATTCACTCTTTATTTGAGCTTGGGCAAGACTCCCTGGAGCCTCCTTCTCTCATCTGTAAAATGAAGGGCTTGGAGTAGATGACCTTTAAGGTCCCTTGGAGCTCTGATTCTCTAATCCCATGAGCCCATGAGCCTTCCAAAACAAGTGAAATTCTTGAACATGAGTGAGCAGGACACAAAGGTTTCTCAAGAGGGTCTTTAAGATGAAGACCAGTTGGTTGAAATCCCCTGGGAAGGCAGTCAGGAGGAAGCCAGCCCAGGGGACCTTTAGATGAGATCGATCCTGGCTCAGACTGAACAAGGTAACTCCGAGAAATCCCAGGCCTTGCCAGTATGCCAAGTCATTCCTACCTGTATAGCAGAATTTGCTACTTCTAATACAACTGACCTTTTACTTAGGTCCACAAGCCTTATTTGTGAGGTCGACAGATTGCAGTTAATCAGGAGGAGATTGAAACTGGACTTTGGAACCAGGATTCTTCTTTTGAAGTCCTGAATCTCTAACCACTTCTATCTATGCAAATGCAGCCACGTGCATGCCTAAACACAAATGCGGGCTGACAATTTCATACCATTGTTTTAGTAACAAATGCGATTCAGACTCAAATGATGAGATAGGGACCCCTAGTCAAACAAACATTCTAATGACCTTTTAATCTGGAAACTTCTTCAATACAAACAGCAGAGGAAACAATCTAATCACACACACACAAAGGGTTTGTGCAGCCCGGCCGGGTGTGGGACGTTCTCCCTGTCCAGCTCCTCTATCCTCCCACCTCTCCATCCCAGAAGGAACTGAAAAGAACCAGACAGCTGTAGTGTCCTGGCTGGGGCCACCCTTGTGAATGGGATGACAGATGCAGAGACAATCTTTCAAAGTAGTCAGGGGCTCCTTTCTGACAAAGAAAGAATGGGACCAGTCACAGAGCCTCATTTATTCTTAAATTTTCACACCAAAAAAGCCAGCTGTCTTTAAAAAATACCCATTAGTTGTAAGGATTGGGAAATATTCATGGTCTGAGTCTGCACAATTGCAATTACCCATATAACTGGAGCAAAATGCCAGCAACTGTCCCTTCCTAAAGTTGTTATTACTTGCATTGTCTTTTCGTGGCATTCGATCTGGCTGGTTGGCTGGGTTGTGTCCTGCAGGGCTTTAGACTATGAAGAGGAGAGGAAGGTCTACGAAGACTTGCGTTCATTTGATCCACCTCAAAACCCAAGTGTCCAGAGTACTAAATTTTACAAAGTCTCCAAATCATCAATGAATAGGAATTTCCGTAATCTATTCAAAGTGTTTCCTTATTTTACTCTTTTGAGTCTACCTGCTGAGCATAAATACCCTGAGGAATACCTCTCTGACATATGACACATCACTCTCTAAAGTGATTTAAATTTTTTACACATTTATTGTGTGAGTTAACTGCCCCCACCATCTATAAAAAATGAAGCTATAAAGTAGATAGATAAATATACAGATAGATAGATGTGTGTATACACATACATATATATTCTATAAAGGATAAAAATTAATAGTTCAATTAGAATAATTTTAAATATATGGCCTTAGTTTCATTTTCTAATTCTGTGAAATCCACACTCAGTTTATCTCATAACTACCTATCCCATAACAGGCAGCCGGATCTAGGGGATGTGTACTGAGCAAATATAAATGCAAAGGTAAAGAGAGTTGCCTCAAGCAGCTTCCATTCTCTTGGAGGGAGATAAGAATAAGGTTGTAAGGCTAAGGAAGGGTATTTTGGTTCATAAAGTAACGGGGATGGAGGGTGTGTGAGGCCAGGAGAAAATAGATTGGCAGACACACTCCAATCAAGAAGAGTGCGAGAGCTGAACGGGTCAGGGAAGTGGGGTGAAGGGTAGCCAAGCAGTTGCAAGACCGTGAATGAGGCTGCAAAAGACAAATTTAAGTGAAGCTTGGTAGCCAAGGCTTTCCTGGAAGAGTGGACCAAGAGGCCATCACCAGTGACAGCAGGACCCCAAAGAAGTTCCTTTCAGGTCTGGAGAGTAGGAAATGACTAGGCTTGAGCCCTAAAAACCCGGGCTTAACAGAGCCAGGATTTGAACATTCTGACTTCAGATCCATTATACACTTGGCTGTATTATTCTGCCTCAACTACATTCCTCTGTGTCTAAAGGAGCATCCTAAGTCCTCTGCTGAAGGATTTTTGAAATTTAGTAAGAAGGGTTAATTGGGAAAGAGCTGTGATATTCAAGACATTATTTCATAAGAAAGTTATACTGGAAACCTGGGAAATCTGCTCCTTGGTGCTGAAAGCATTTTCGAACACTTTCTGGCTGAATTCTCCAGTACTTAACACACAACTGGCCCTACCACCTTAAAGTGTCCATTGTTTATAATGTCCAAGCAGATCTAGACCCTTCTGAAATCTGGACAAAGAAATGTAACTAAAAGGCGACTCTCAATGAAATGTTTGATGAGTTTGTTCAATAAATGTTCCCTAAAGCATAGTCAAACCTAGATTAGATGCAAGGCTAGACTGTTCTTTGTCTAGAAAAGATCTGGGGGTAGGTGGGGGGGCCGTTATATCAGTTCAAGGTGCCAGATGGATATGAGTGAGCAGCGGGAGGTGGCAGTCAGCAAGGCTGATGCAATCATGCACTGCATTCAGAAGAGGCATTGTTTCCAAGAACCAACAAGAAGTTGATCACCCACTGTACCCTGCCCAGCATAGACCCAATATGAAATATTATGTTCCATTTGTGATGTCACATTTTAGGAAGAACTTTGATTACTTGGAGAGAGTAAAAAGGAGAGCAGTCAGGATGGAAAAGGACCTGGAGACCTTGCCTCAAAGGAGGTTCATTTGAAGGTTATGGGCATATTTAGGGTACAGGAAAAAAAAAGCTCAGAGAGGACATAATAACTGTCTTCAAGTATTTGAAGGGTTGTCTTGTGGAATAATAATAATTTTAGCAACATAGTAAAAGCTGGTATTTTTTAATAAAGGGCATTTGCTTTAAAGTGTGCAAAGCACTTTACAGATTTTATCCTTACAACTCTGGGAGCTAATGCGGTTAATAGTCTCCATTTTACATATGAGGAAACCGAGGCAAACAGAGTTTCACTGACTTGCCTAAGATCACATAGCCAAGAAGCATCTGGAGCCATATTGGAACTCAGGTCTTCCTGTCTCCAGGTCCAGAGCTCTACCCATTTTGCCAGCTGGTACAGGTAGACTGAGGGAACCCCAGTTATTGGCTCCTGCTTCATTCTCGCCACACATGCTGTTGTACCACTGCTACTTAGTGGAGGGACAACCAGGATCCCACAGTGACAGTGAACACTGCAACAAGGATAATTTCCCAGGTAGAGCAGTCTGACAAAAAGCCTACATATTTGGACATCAACACACTCCTCATACTGGAAGGCAATCAACCTGTTTTACTGAGCCCCGGAGGGCAAATCCAGGAACAATTCCAGGAAGTCACAAAGAGACTAATTTAGACTCTATGTCAGGAAAATCTTGACAACAATTAGATGTGTGCCAAAGTGGAATGGGCAGGCTTGAGAGGTGATGGATTCCCCAGGGAAAGCAAAGGCTGGAACATCAGTTCTGCTATGCTATAATGGGGGTTCCTTTGAGGTATAGGCTATGTGAGACAAACACTGAGATTCATCCCAAATAACAAATTCAACGATCTCTTATGTTCTCTTACATATTTCAGTGAATTTAGGGAATGGTAAAGATGGAGTCCATTGTTAGATATTCCTTTGGAAAACTCCCCACCAATAATACTTTTATCAAGGCTGCCTTCAATTCAGGTATAGATGACTTTGATAAAAATTTCATATGAATGGGAAAATATGATTATAAGGAAGGTATATTGTCTGATACTTTTTTCCCAGTATGGATAAGGTCAAAGACTTTTCCACATCATTTGCACCTTTCTCAA
The DNA here is from genome assembly GCA_023548195.1 of Bettongia penicillata ogilbyi. Lineage (NCBI taxonomy): Eukaryota > Metazoa > Chordata > Mammalia > Diprotodontia > Potoroidae > Bettongia > Bettongia penicillata. Next base: position 10,087,651 of record JAJHZJ010000453.1, read on the forward strand.
ATATGAGAAAGTGTTAGGAAACACCTCACCCATTTTACAGGTGAAGAATTTACCTTTTAGGGAAGTTGACTTACCAAGGATTGCATGACTGGTGAGTCAGAGGCTAGATTTGAACATGTCTTCCTATTAGCAATTTATCCAGTGTTGGGAGGAGAGGGGAGAAAAAGTTTTGAACTCAGACTCACCCTTTCTTAAAAACAAGTGCAAACTGGGTCTCCTACAGCATCAGCTTGCTACACACCACACACACACACACACACACACACACACACACACACACACACACACATAATCAGGTGATGCTGAAACTGAGGCCATAAACAGGAAGGTTAGCTTTCCTCTGTTGTTAGTCCAATTTGCCTCATATTTTTAGAACTTAATTGTGAATGAAAGCTACCCCATCAGGGTTCTACCATATGGGCAAATTACAGCCACCTTTTTACATCCCCCAACTGTGTATAAATTCCAAGTCCTTGCACTGAACACCATACTTTGGGCATTGAATATTCAATACAGTTAAATGCGTTTTAAGTGAACCACCCAAGGACCCAGGAAAATTTGCTTAATAATGACAATACTTTGCAATTCTATAGGGCCTTTCAGGCCAGGATCTCAAGTGGAATGCTCTTTAACTACACTGTACAGGAAACCTTGGGAATATCGGAAAGTGCTCACTTAAGGCCTATTGGAAAGGATCCTTAGTATAGATTTCACAGTATGGCCCTGGGGAACAATGAGAGGCAGAATTCAGTTGTCTCAGGGGTATCATATGCACAGACTGGATGCCAACTGAATGTTTGCTTGGTTATTTTGAGAAAGGTTTAAATTGCAGAGCAACATGGGAAAAAAATCATTTAGTGATTATTTCTTAGAGTTACATTCAGGATATAAAGCCACTTCCTCCATTTTGTTTGGGTAGAAACTTAGATGCTGGGGATAGAGAATGATGGCTTCCACAAGGAACTCCGGAGGGAGATAATAATTTTAAAAATGGCTGGGATGTGTTCGGCACTTTGTTTGCAAGTATATTTACAAACATCTTATTTGATAAGAAGAAAAGATGAGCCAGTTAGTAGGTAGAGGCAGAGAAGGTGAGGCAGGGGAGGGGGAGGTATGGAGAAGGGGGTGCAGCTCATATGCTCCTTGGAGTGTCAGGAACGATGATGGGAGGTCTCTAGCATGTGCCATATTTATGAGAGGACATGGATAGAATGGGAAGATTTGGTTTGGAGATGGAAGGCACCTCAAAGGGAATGTAGTTTAATGCCTTTATTTTATAGATCAGACAACAGGGCCCCAAAATGTGAAGTGACATCACGTGAGTTAGCTAGTAATTAGCGGAGGTGCGCTTCCAACTCATGTCCTGTGACTCCGAATCCTTTGACCTTTCCACTTTACTATGATGTTGCTTGGGTTTTGTTTTTTTCCTTCAGTCTTCAAGAGGACTGTGACATCAGGAAGATGATGCCACAACTTGCAAATGAATTGGATTTGAGTGTGGAAGGGCTGTGCAAAGTCACCAGCCTCACTTTCTCCTCCAGAACCCTCTGAGTTCAGTGACCAGATATAGATTGGGATGACTGGAGATGGCTCCAGTGATGAAGCTAAGTCACTGATGGGCAAACTCCAATTTTGGAGGTCCCGGATCCCTTAGAATATCCTACTATCTCATTGGACCCTCACAATTAAAATTGTAATTCCTACTTTGCAGTTGAGGAAACTGAGACACCAAGTAAGTGACTCTCCCAGGAGGATGAAACCTGATCAGTGTTGGGGGCTGGATATGAACAGAGCTCTCTCCTGACTCCAAGTTCCACATTATTTCTATGTGATAGCTGATTTGTATTTTAATTTTTTACTTTGTTGTCCAAATTACTCTGGATGGTGTGGTGACCTCTAACCAAATTGCTGTAAGAGCCAGCTAGGTGGTCAGTGACTTTGAATCTGGCCTCAGAAATTTTATATTTACTGGCCGTGTGATCCTGGGCAGCTCATGTAACCCTGATCGTCTCACACACACACACACACACACACACACACACACACACAAGTGTGTTGTAACATATTTCAAGTAACATTTCAGAGATGCTCCAAGAAATGGGATATGCTTTTCATGACTAATTTATATAGCACAAATAAAACAATTATTCAGATAAAAAAAATCATCAACCCTACTTTTAGTCAATAAATTATCCGAATTATTGGCCCAGGTGTCACATTCCCTTTACTAGTATAAAGTGAAAGATGGCATTATCTGTAGATGCTTTGAGTATGATCCCTAAGAATTTTGCATAATTCAGCCCAAAATGATCTATTAATTTGGGTGATTGTCAGTGTCAAGTTCTGACCTTTATGAGTAACAGTGAGTAAATCTTCTGCCCTTTTCCTTTTTTTCCCTTCTGCCTGACTTAATGCTGTCCCATGGCTCTAAGAAAAATCGCTATTCGTGCCTGAATTAAATATTTTAACAATTTGTTAATTTTAAAACACTCCCCTGCAAGTCTGCAATATGGTCTTATGCTAATTACAAGTAATTATCTAAAGAATATCAAGTGCATCTTTTAGCCTCTTACAAGTCCTTGAATTATTACATAACCCAACGTGTGATTTATCCCACTTTGGGAAACATGTATAATTACATACTTACCTCTGCAAAGCTGCTGTCTAATACTTAATATTCGCTCATTAGAACTATTCTCTTGGCTATGGGATGCCAACTTCTAACAGTCGGGCCTTCCTGGAGCTCAGAAAAAAATGTTCTGAGCAAAAGGAGATGAATTTTTGCAGTTTGTGAGGTGTGAAATTCATACAGCGTGATGTTAAACCCAGCGGGACCCTGGGATTTCATGCGCATAATTGCTTCCTTAGGTCAGATTCACGGCAGCTCAGATCCTCTCTAGGCAAACTTCATGTTGACTTTCATTAATATGAAGTTCAGGTTTTGAAACATAACTTTCTCCTAAGAGAGCTTCAGTACTCTAAAGCCCTATGTGAGAGCAAAGCAAACAGGGTTGGTAGTTTTGTTAATCTCATTAGACAAAGCACAGCAGGGAGAAGAGATGTGTCCCAATCTTAAGTTCATGAACCTGTGGTTTAAAGTAGATGAAATATTGGTTTGGGGCACCGACTCGTGGCTTAGGATGGAGAGACACGCAGATCTCTTTCTTCCTGTGGCACACTTTGGCACTTGAGCTACAATTAGAGATTCTGGGGTATAATGGACAGAAAGATAAGCATGGAGGACTCACAAATTCAGGGAGCATTTTTCTAGCACTACTCCTCCAGTGCCATCAGGGCACAGACATAATGCAGTAGAGAGCAAGCGGGAACACCAGGCTTTGGATACAAGCCTGACAACAGAGACCACGGACTTCCCAAGGACCATGGACCAAATGTGGAAAGGATCAGTACCCACACACTGTCCACTGAGTGATGAGCTGTGGCTGTGGCCTTCCCTGAAGCAAAACAAGATACAAAATGGCCCTCAGTTCTGTGTGACCTAATTCTGCTGATGCTGTGATGGACAATGGGTGTTGAGAATCCCTGAAACCACAATGTATAAACATGAACTTAGCTGTTAGTACTTTATCCAGTGACTGAATGGAATGATTTCTAGAGATCCATGAAGCGTCTCAGTAGAGAGGAAGGAGAATTGGCTTGGTAGCCAGAGGGTGTGGGTTCAAAATCTACCTCTGATACTTCCTACCTCTGCAACTTTGGCCAAGTCATTCAGCTTCTGGTGGAGTGGAAGAGATAGCCTTTGAAGTCTTTGCCAGCTGATTGGTTATCCCATTTTAAAGAACTCAAAATATTTTACAGACATTTACTCCCAAAAGCCTTAATGCACTTTTAAGCTTTTAAAGCGTATATCTTCAACAGCTAAAAACTCTTAAAAGGGCACCAAGACTTTTGGGACAGTATGTATGCATGTATGTATGTATGTATGTATGTATGTGTAAAGGTAGGTAGAATGTGAGCCTTGGGAGCCTCAAGCCAGGATGGAGTAAATTCACACTCTAAAAAGTGGCACTTTTTTTTGTCCTTTGGTGTAAATTCAGGTGAAGGGGAAGTCCCTTGTATTGTATTCCAGAGGCCATTGTTTCCAGGATTTCTCAGTAGGAGCCTCCCCTTATGAGAATCCTATCCAAGATCAAATCTAGGATTTAGTAGATTTGTGTGGTTGAAAAGGTGAAATAGCTTAGTCAAGGTCACACAGCTAGTAAGTCTGAGAAGGGTGTTGGCTGTAGAATCATATGGCTGGTTCGGATCCCAGACTCTGACATTCAACACCTGTGTTGACAACTCACTCTATCTACCTGGGCCTCCATTTTCCTCATCTGTAAAAGGAGAGGATTAAACTACATGGCCTCTGAGGATCGTAAGAGCTGTATATCCCTGATGCTATAAAGAGTCAGTATTTTAAGCCCGGGTTTTTAGGGCTCAAGCCTAGTCATTTCCTACT